>VWZV01017481.1:375985-479027 GCA_013397155.1 Irena cyanogastra
CGCGCTCCGGCTCCGCGGCCGCCGGGGAACTCCGGCGGAGCCAGCCCGCGCCTCGGTGATGGTGAGTGCGGGGGGCGGCTCGGGAACTTCCCCCGCGCACACGCGGGGAGCCCGGGGCCGGCGGGCGGGCGGGCCGGGCGCCCGGGCGGCGNGGGCTGCGGGCGATGCTCTGCGGGGAGGCCGGGGGCTCCGGCGGGGACAGACGCGGTGCCGGAGGAAGTTCGGTCTCTCTGCCCGCAGCAGCACAAACAGCTGCCGTCTCCCCCGCGCTGTAGGGCGTTCCTTGGTGTGCCGTGCCTTTGCCCTTTCCCGTTCCGCCTGCCCGCGGTACCCAAAGCCTCCCGGGCAGCTGGCCGTGACCGGCGGGGAATCCCTTCTCCGGTGCCGGGCGCGCTGCGGGCGCCGCTGGGCTCATCCCAGCTCCGAGCTGGAGGGAGGGAGATGGAATCTGATGACATTTGCCGTCGTGCTTGGGAAATACTTATTTCATTAGTTCGGTTCGCCTGCGGTTAGGGGCTGAACAGAGCTGCTTTGCTGCACGGGAAAATCCTGAGGGCGATGGGAAACGGAGGAGTCGAGAGAAGTTTGGAAGGGGGGACGAAAGGGTGAGGGATTTTTGTTTGATTCGCTCTGTATTGTTTGGGATTTTTCCTTCCTCCACTCCCTGGGCGGGATGAATTACTTAGCACCCTCGTTCGCAATCCAGCCCTAAAGCTTTGGTGTCTGGAGGAGCCGTGGGTCTCTCGGAATGCGCTGTGGCACAGCAGCCCCGCTGTGCTCTCTGCTGCGAGAGCCGGGCGCGCACGGGAGATTCCCCTGCTTAACGGTGACCTAACAGGAAAGCCTGTTGTTCTGAGTCTGTTGTGCATGAGCTACGATGCTCTGACAGTTGCTGCCTCATTCAGCTAAAGAGAGAGAGGATAAGAGGATTCCAATTTAATTAGCAGTTTGTTAAAACCAGTCAGCTTTGTCTGGTCACATGTTTATAATTTTAGAACGTATGTCTTAATTGCAGTAAATTCTGGTGTTGTGCATAAAGCAAGTGCCACATGCTGTTTGCGGCATTGGCTGTGGCAGCTCCACATTTCTATTTTTTTAATTTACTGCAGCCTCTGTTTATTTGTGCAATGGCAGATTTTTGAGTGTGCAGGGGGCATTTTGCATGAAGGAGATCCAAGAATTAAAGCATCTGCTGTAGAGGTTTTTATTACCCAGGGAGCTGCAAGTTGTGTCCCTTCTATTGGAGCATATTCAGGTTGACATCTTGAATACCCAGATACTGTTTTCAGTAATAGGACTGTTGTGTGTTTTTAGCATCTTTATTGGAGTCTGAAATACTCTAAATGTTGAGGCCTTCAACTCCTCCTCCCCCTCAATAATTACTCTGGTTGTTCTCAAATAATTTCTGTCTCACAGTATCAGTGAAATCAAACACTGTACCCTGTCTTCTAAGCTGAGGCACTGCCGTGCCTGGTGTTAGGCTGAGCTGCTGTAGTATTGCTGCTGGCTGAACACTGAAGCTCCCCTGTGTATACTGTGATTTATGTTACTGTAAAAGGGGGTAATTAAATTATTGCTTCCCTGCAATAATGGTGTTACCAAAGATCAGTCAACTTTAGTTGGGGTGCTAGGCAGGCTGCTGCCTAAATGTTTACTTGAATTAGGCATTTCCACTAACTCTTACAACTGGATAAAGAACTGCTTTTGTTTTTCTAAGGAAGTCCTTGCAGTGTCTGAAAGCAAGACAGCATAAGGTGTTAGCACACGTGGGTCCTCCCCCTCAAAAAAAGGTAAAATACATGAGAAACAGAGTTACTGAAATTCTTTTTTGTTGCATGAATTCCTGTATCAGAGGAGAAAAGATAACTTCAGATTAGCTGTGGGGTGCATAACAGAAAGAGATTTTTTTACCTTTTATAGCCGTCAGGATTCCTTCAGGGCCTCCACTTGCTGGACAGAGAAGAGAAGTGTTCTGTGGATGCTGCTGTAGTGGGGGGAAAAGAGATAATGAGATTAATTACTTGTCAGCTCCTAATGGCTTAATTTGAGGCTCTTAATTGTTGAGGATGAAATGTGCAAACTCATGTAGAGCTTTAGTTTTTGGAGAGGAGTGTGTCTTCTCCAAGGCTTTACCCACTGCATGTGTCTTTTTCTGGTTCATAACCTCTACCATGGGATATTTGTTTCTTACTACCTATTTCAAATGAGCTGCTTCCTGCCCTCAACTTCAGCTGACAAACCGTTTGAAATCCAGGATGTGTATTTCTGTCATTCCTAAGCCAGTAGGAAACCTCAGACAGAGCTGGGACCTTCAAATATGAATTTAGTCGTGTGTTTACAAACATGTCTTTCTAGAACTGGCCTTGGGAAAAGGAGCAGGGAACCCTAGTCAGATCTTACAGGATTCTGGTTTGAAAGGCTTTTCTGCTAGCTCCTGCTGTCACTTTACCCCTGTCAGAACACTAGAGGAGTTTAAATTTGTGTTTACTTCAGCTTTCCATTGCTTTTTTTCTTCTCAGCATTGACAAAAGATTCAAGTATTTCTGTGTGCTTCCAGATTGTGTGCACATACCAAAATACCAGCCTGTCATAGAACATGCCATTCTTGTCACTTTCCAAAAGTGTTTTCCAATAGTGAACAGTTGAGTATATTTTTTTAGTACTATTCCTGGTATGTATTGCATTTTATATTTCACCTTGGTTGGTAGTGCTGTTTATATTTGTGCTGTTAAAAGTACTGACAGTTCTTCATTGAGTTCAATATACAGCTCTCTGAATTTTTATAAATAACTTCACAATCTATTCAGTGAGGTTTTCTAGCTTTTTTCATAATCTTGATTTGTTCCTAAATGAGCTGCAAAACCCCCTACCTATGTGTGGTTTTATGTGGGTTATAAACTTCTGAACATGAATGTAAGGTCATAGTAGCTTTGAAGAAAATTGCCAGTACCCAGCCAGAGCAGTTGTCATGTATGGATTTGTCACTTCCGAGTAATGACGTGGCCCTTTTCTGACCAAGTTTCAGTATGTGCAGTGCACAAACCTGATTTTGTGTTCTGTCACCTTGAACCACTTTACTTTTTCTTACTCGCCAGGGTCAGCTGAGAAAAGTTACCCAACAGGTCACTGAGGAAAAATGTACTCTTTTGAAAAGTCCCTAAGTGACCCCCAAAGTCAGGTGGTGTGGCTGTGTGGTCACTCATAGTACTCTGGGGTTAAAGTGTTGTCTGAAAGTTGCATCTTAGCCAGCAGGCATTTTAAAGAGGATGTTTCTGGGTAATTTTTGTGGAGATGTAATTCTGTATCAAGATAAAATGAAAGTGATGTCTCTTCTCTACCAGTTTTAAGATCATCAGTTGATTGTATTTTATGAGCTGCCATCTGATGCTGCTGTAGAGGGTTTTCTGTTTTCCAAAATTGTGATGGAAATTAGTAGCAAGCATTTTCTGGACCTTTTGATTTATGATTCTTCAGGCTCAAAGATCTCAGCAGGATCTCCTAATGCCATGTATTCTAGTGATTTGGTACTGACAAGAAAGAACACTGCTTGATCAGTATTGTTTTCTGAAATGATAGCATTTTCCTCTGTGCTGCTGATCTAACCCTCCAGCTTCAGGTATTTCCTGAGACTTGGAGTCTAACAGGGTGATATAGATGTAAAATGGAAAGGTGCAGATGTCACTTTTTCTGAGCATTTTATGAACACGCTGAAATATTTTGCAAACACTGGGATTTTATGGACTCTCATCTTGATATTTTACCCTGTGTCATTATGTGGAGGTGAGTAAAAGCTGAAAGTCTGTGCTGTCAGTGCAGGGATGCTGGATGTCAGCTGTTGGGTGGGAGTGGGGAGTTAAGCATTTTGTTTGTTGAAAAGCAGGGGATGTAGGATTGAAGACCAGTTTGTGTTGGCATAAAAACGGGAGTATTTTTGTAAAATAACTTTTTAGCACTCTGACAGCTTAGTTTGAAATACTCAAAACCAACTGAGTCTTTATGTATTGGATAATCAGTAATTTACATCTAAAACTTGCTATTTAAATAGGGGGAAATGCATTCCTTGAAATCCTTCAAGCCTGAAGAGTTTCAGGCTGAAATAGTAGAAGTGACATCCTGTACAAGGAGCAGACCCTTACTGCAGTGTTACAGCATGAAGAATCTCTGAACAACTCTTCATGTTCATTCAGAATGTTAATTCTACATGAACAGTGTGCTGAATCTCAACAATTAGCACAGCATTTAATGTTACAAAGTTCTTGTCCTTTCCTTTCTGGAGCTGTGCATACTGCACTGGGTGATGGAGGCTTTGCTGTGCTGCAGTGCCCGTGCAGTCTCTGAAGGCAGCAGTGTTGTCAGAGTAACCTGAGCCGTGCTCTGTGCCAGGTTCACTGGCTTTGGGTGCTACAAGTCTTAGTCAGAAATTACTGCTGGTAGTTCTGTGTTCTGAAGCAGTTTGCAATTTTCTTAAAATTAGGCTGAGGTAGAATCACAGAATTGTAGAATCACAGAATAGTTTGGGTTGTAAGAGACCTTTAAAGGTCACCCAGTCCAAATCTCCTGCAAAGAACAGGGACATCTTCAACCAGATGAGGATGTTCCAAGCCCTGTACAATCTGAATGTTTGTGGAGATGGGGCATCCACCACTGCTCTGGGCAGTCTGTGCCAGTGTTTTGCCACCCTCACTGTGAAGTAAATTTTTCATTATATCCTGTCTAGATCAGCCCTTTTTTAATTTAAAACCATTGCCCCTTGTCCTATCATGACAGGCCCTGCTAAAATGTGTCTCCCCATTTTTTTATAGGCCCCCTGTAAGTATTAAAAGCCACTCTGAGGCCTTCCCAGAGTCTGTGTTCTCTCTGTCAGCCTTTCCTCACAGCAGAGGTGCTCTGGTCACCTCTGTGCCTCCTCTGCACCCACTGCAGTGGTTCCAGGTTGCTGTGCTGAGCAGCTCACTGCAGCTGGGATCCCCAGGTACCCTTCCTTCCCTGGAACAGTTCCAGTTCCAGGGCCTGTACACTGCTGGCTGCTTACTCTGTAACCCTGGGGTGTTGGGACAGTCACTGCACAGACACAAGTGTTGGGGTCTGGGTGAAAAAAAAATGTTATAATCCTTAAACTTGTCCTTCTCTGGGAAGCAGCAGCTTCTCCCAGCTCTGGGCTAACCCCAGTTCTCTGGTTCTGCAGCACCTCCTTTAGGAGTAAGACTGAGTGCTGGGGCTCAGCCTTGGTTTGCCACTGATAGAGACCAGAACTTGCAAAGTTTCTGGTTGTCATTTATGTCCCCCAAAATTTGTCATCTTTTATGACTTAGCCATCATCCTTTGTGTTGAAAGGAAACAGTAATTTCTAGCTTGTAATTCATCTCATCCTGACGTGGAGCCTGTAACAGCTCAGGTGAGCCATATCCCCTAAATGCCTTTTTCCCCTCTGTAAAACGTTTCTGGGTGGTGCCATTAAATGTATGTGTCAGAGATGTAAATGTAAATGTACCAGAGATGTGTGGAGTTAGATTAAATTACTGCCACATGTTGTCCAAAAAATGAGAATTTGCTTCTGTCTTCAGGGGGCTGCTGCAGCAGCCTGCCCATGGACTGCACCAAGCTTGTTTCCTTAGCTTTTGGCACCACTTGCATCTGATGCCAGGCAGTCTGGTTGTAGCAGATACACAGAAAAGTTCTTAGCAGGAAAATCCTCTTAATACAAGGAAAGGCTGTCAGGTGAAACCAGAACCCCTGTCACTGTCTAGATGTGCCCTGCTAGCCATTTATTTTGGTGGTGTAGAAGTCTTCCTGCATCTGGCCCAAGAAAATGACTGAAGAAATTCAAAATGCTGATAAAGGATTTTCCCATCAAAGTTTTCATATTCTTTCATTAGATTTCTGCATCAAGTTATTTGTGTGTTAGAAGATTCAGAAGCAGTCTGTGTTCTCTGGATTTCTGTGCTTTATATCCTCCCAAAGAAAAAAACAGAAAACCAAAATGTACCTCAGAAAAGGTATTGAAGTAACAAAGGCAGAATCTGAAATTCCAGCATGGATGAGGAGACAGTCCTCAGTGTTTTCTGTTGAGTAGATGGAAGTGCCTGACTTAAGTGTCTGGATGACTTCTGCTCTTCTGCATCCCTTTGGCAACCTTGAATTGTCTGCAGGACATGGTGAATGAAACTTAACTGTTGGTAATTTAACCAATCCATTCTCTTCTCTCTCCTGAAATGCATGTGGTAAAAGGGAGCAGCTTCTAGAGGAGAGATGATAAATGTACTTAAGTAATTTGTTTCGAAGTCTTTTTATCAGTTACTGACCTTCCAGCTTGAGAAGTTGTCCAGCTGTCCAAAAGGGAACCTTTGTTAATGTTGGCAACAGAAAAAAGGAATGATGAAAAAGTTGGTGTTCCACAGCTTTATCTTCAAATCCTTTAATCCATTTTTGCTTTAGCACCCCAGATTTGCAGGTTAGAGGAATGAGGGACGGAAGAAGAGGGAACTCTTGTTGGAGTACCCTGGAGAAGGACAGTGCCCTGTCTCTGTTGGCGTCAGCCGGGCAGGGCAGTGCAGGGGCAGCCCCTCACCCAGGGTGATGCATTGTGCACCCAGCTCCTGTGTCTGCTGGATTTCCCTCTGGGTGCTGTCTGGTGAAGCACCCTGTGCAGAGCTCTGGAGGGAATGCAGCTGTGTTATTGTCTGAGCACAATTGCACCTTCAGACACGTTTGAAGAGACTGCTCTGTTGCTCCTCCTTGCTTTCTTTGTCTTTCTTCCCATCATAGCCATGCAGTAGAATAGTTTCTTTATTTCTTTTTCTTACAGTCTAGCTAGCTGTTTCCCTTTAAAAAAAAAGTGATGTGACTTTGTGTTGACATGGTTGTGAAATCACATGGTGCATGGGAACCATCTGAGTAAAAACTCCTCAAGCCTCCTGACTGGGTGAACATAAACCTCCAGATTCTGCCTGGCAAATGGCCAAACCCAAGCTCTGCAAAGGCCATCTGTAGGCCTCAGTTTGTGTTTCATTAATTCCACCTGAACTTGTAACTCATCTTCTTAACAAGGCATCTCTGGTTTTATGGAATTGCTTCTGCAGCAGGGAATCACTGCCTTTCCCTGCCTCCTGTGTGGCTGTCCCTGCCTCGTGCTCACAGTCTCCCAGAGTGGCTGTGGCCTGGGTGTTCTTTTCACAGGGTTAAAAGCAATTTCAAGTCAAGTCAGCTGTAAAATGATTGTTCTGGAAATTAAGAAGTCTGAAATTTAAGACCCTGCAAATACATTGTATTTTGAAGAGAGAAATAAGAGGTGAAAATTGTCCATTATGTTTCTTTATCAGCATATGATGATTGGAACATGTGGAGCACTTCCATTTGTCAATATTTTTTCATGCTGCTGTCTTGCTAAAATAAACTTACAGAATTCCACAGTTCTTCCAAAATGCATACATGCTGTTTATTTATTTCCAAGTGTGTGTGTATTTAAAAGATAAGAAAATAAGAAATCGACAATATTTGCCTTACAGACTAGGAATTGTAATCCTGCTTGTTCCTGACTTACTGAAAGGAAGTTGCTGCAGTTTTGCCTTTATTTCTGTTTCCTTTTACAGGCTGATAAAATGTAATTTATGTATTATCATACTTTTTTAATATATTCTCTTACTGTGCTGTGTAATAACTGTAGTCTGAAAAGTGGTAAGATTTTCCTGAAATCAGCTAAGTTACAGTAAGCCAGGCTTGCTTGATGACACAGGCCCTGCAGATAATAGTTTAATACTCTGAATATAACTGCTTTTCTTTCTTAGTACTTCTGTGCCCACTTGCATTCCTGTCACAGAGGCAGAATTGTTCCATTACAGGCTGAACAGCAGTGTGGATGAACTGAGGAACCGAGGAAGAGAAATAATAGAATTGTGTGTAGAAAAGAAGAAAAGTCCCAATCAGGTGACAGAGTAAAACAATAAGAGCTCGGGGAGCGTGTTCAGGTTGGGTGAGGTTGGTGGTTTGGTGATTTGCTGCTGGGGGAGGGGGCAGTGGTTTCAGTGCTTGTGCTCAGGGGAGCAGGAAGCTGTGAGCAGGCAGAGCCAGGGCCCCAGTGCAGCCCTGAGCAAAGCCAGGTCTGGAGGAGAGGGGATGCCCGGGGGCTGTGCTGGACCTGCCTCACTGCAAACAGACACATCTCAAACCCTGCCTGCTGAATCTGGTCAGCTTGAATTGTGTCCCTTTCCTCTGCAGGCACCCAGAGCAAGACATTCAAATTGTATAAGTCACTAAGAAGACAGGACATGAATAAAACTTGTAGTATTTCAGTACATTGTGCTTAACCCTATATAAAAGCAGAGACTTTAGAAAGAGTTTAGGAAAGTGAGAATTTTCTAGTTATGATTTTGAAATACTATGCAAGTTGTTACATTATTGATTGATGCTTTCTCTGAACTGCTTAATTAGTTTGCTAGTTTTGTCATACTTTTGAGCAATCTTAGAATAATATTTAAATTATTTTAGCTAAAGGCTCTTAGCAGGACATTACTGAGACTGCCAAATGAAATGTTTGGTTTTGGTTTGGGCACTTGGAATCCAGTTTGTTGTTTGTAGTGCAACTTGAACTTCCAGGACCCCTTGAAAAAAAAAAGGGATGAAAAAGAGGGAGTTAAGTAATGGCAAATCTTTATTTGTATTAGTGTGGATTTTATGTGTTTACTTGTTATATGTGAATTGGATCATCTGAAGCATGACTTGCATTTCTCCATTTCGTTGAGAAGTGAATCCATGGAGCAGAGAGAGAGAGAGAGTAAAGTTTTCCCTGTGCTCAGAAAATGGCTTACCCTGGAGCTGTGCCTGGCAGCAGCAGCCATCCCCAGGGAAGTGTGGGGTTTGCTGGGATCTGTCAGCCTCTCCTCCTCAGAGAGGCATTCCTAAACCCCAGGGAATCCCCTCCCCTAAAGTTCTGGAGTAAGCAGCATGGAGGAATAATAAGCACTTCCTTCCTTTCTATTTTCAGTGACTGAACTAGAAAGTACCACAGGGCTGCAGCTCTGCTCACAGCACCGTCCTCTCCTGCTCCCCCTCCTCCCCAGGCTGCCCTTCTGCAGGGGAGGCACAGCAGCAATTCCAGCTGAAAAAGAACTGAAGTGTCACCAGGGTTATGGTAGACTGGCTTCATTATTCAGTTTTCTATTTAATGTAATGTTCAGTATGAAGCTCTCTGCAGGGTTTTCACTAGTGCCAGGTTTATTTTTTCCTAGCAGAGTGTGTCAGGCTTCCCCCGCCCCCACTCTTGCAGCGTGTTTGTTTTGCAGGAAGGCATGGGGAGCAGCCTGATGTTTTGGATCTTGAGAGGCATTTTGGAGTTGTTGGAAGTGTCTCACTCCTTCCTCTGGTTTGGTGTAAACAGCTCTGCTGGCTGTGGCAGCAGGGAGGAGAACCTTTCAGCAGTGGGAATGGTGGCCAGCAAACACCAGCGGGCGTTGGACGTAAAATCCTTTCGGTGGCCAGAGCTGGGGACATTTTGTCAGGTACCCTGAGTGGCCATAACCAGCAACAAAACCTTTCAAAGAACTGGGAATTGTTGTCACAAGGATCTGCACTCTTCTGTGAGTGTACTTTCAAGACAGGTACTTTGCTAACAAACCTCAATTTTCAAGTGATGATATAAAAACTTTAAGTTTAGTTAAACTGAATAATAGTTCTTGGTCTTCTCCCCAGTTATATCTTTACAAACTTTGCATTTGTATATTTCCTAAGCTTTGTTAAAAATAATAAAAGCCTAACATTGAGCTTGTTAAAAAATGTTGCAGTGCGTTATCTGAACTTAGAAGTATTCTTCCTGAAGTTTTTTGATGTCTAGGAACAAAAATTTAATACCTGATGGGCTTTATTAAACTTCTCTTTGGAGGAGATTTAAGCAAGACATTCTTTAGATTATGACTGAAATTGCAGTCTTAAAAGTTCCATATGGCTCATGAAATGAGCTCTGATAAACTCACTTTTCCACTGGTGTTTTGCATATTGCTCAATCCAATCGCAGTGATGGAATGAAGATTGCTCTGGTGGCAGGTTCCTTTCTGCTTTTGCCTTCAGGCTGCCTGTGGAGCAGGCAGGTATGGAACATTGGACCCCTCTCTATTGCTGGTTTGCATTTATGAAGCTGCAAGTCAGCACGTGAAAAGTTAGTGACTTTCTTTTAAAATCAGTCCTGCTTTTGTAATTGCAGTGGTTAACTTGGACACCCTAATGTGAGTTTGAATTTAACCTCTTCTAATGTGCCCTGTTGTGGAAGACAGCAGCATTCTCCAAAATGCACAACTTTGTTTCTTTCTGAGAGGCTTTTTCCTGGATTTCAGGATGCAGTTTATATATTGTCATTGAAAATGGTTCTAATACATTGCTGTAATTTCCAGGATAGCATGTAAAATATATACATGGGATATGTGAGAAGGAGCTGCAAAATTATTTCCAGCTAATTCCAGATACAGTATCTGATCCAGGTGGTCCTCCTGATTCAAATGAAAGATGAGATAATGCTGAAAGAGACCAGGAATCTACCTACACGTTGGCACTGTTCCACACCTACAGCGTGCTGTAGTTGACCATAAATTGTTTTGTGTAGTTAAATTGGCTAAGTAGGTTGTTGCAATGTGGTGCCATTATGAGGCATTCACTTGTTTGGGGATTTGGCAGGAACCCAGTTTACATACGTGCAGAGAAGCAAAAAATAGCAGCTCCAGAATGTGTGTTTCATCTGTAGGCTGAAAGGAGAGCCATTGTATGGTTTGGGGGAAGAAAAAGCATTTCTATTTAAATAGGAATATGTGCCTAGTTTACAGAACTGTCACCTGCAGGATCTGTATGTGCTTGTGAGCTCCTGGCCACCAGCCACGGGAGCAGTTTGTGGACATTGGTTGTTGGGAATGGGAGAAGCCACGGCTCTGCCTCGGGCTTGGTCGTGGCTCTGCTTTGGGCACATTCTGGAAAAGGGAAGCTACAAAAAAGAGTTTGAAGGAAAGCTTCAGGGAACAAAGAGGAAGAACAGCTTTATTGTGATCACTAGGGAGTAAGAGTAGAGGAAAAAGCAAGAGCAAGAAAATTTGGCAGATTAGTCTGTGCATTATATCCAGTTGAAGTCACTGTTTTCTGTCTAAAAACACTGATATTAAACCACTGATATTTCTGTGTTGTTTTTTCCTAAGTTCCTATACATCTTATGGAGTGGAACTAGAAATTTTCTGCAGACATTCAAGGAAAGGGTCCATTTTACACAGGGGTTATGGATCTGCTTTTCTGGTCAAATGTCATTTATGATTGCAGTAATCATTTTCTTTGCTTCCACTTTGTATTAAGTTCTGAAGGCTTTGATCACACTGAAAGTAAAGCTAAACAAATCAAAGCAAGACCTTAAAACAAAGATAAAGGAGTATATATTTGTATATCCTGCTCTCTGAACACGTTGGGAAAGCCAAACTCTTTCTCAGTCAGGTACTCCTATCAATGAGACTATTCTTTCCTGCCTTGTCACAAAATTGTTTACATGATCAGAGGATTTTCATCTTAGAAAGCTACTACAGGAAAAGCTTCAGAACCAAATAAGGCATGAGGGAAGGGATGCAGCAGCAGTTTTTGTCAATGATCATTATCTAAGTCCCATCCTAACATGCAAGAATGGTAGCATATGCAGTTCATTTTTTCAAGTGTGTTGACTAGGGTGCTGACAGCATCCACAATAAACACCTAAAACCAATCTCGTTAGATGTATAAGACATGGCAAAATCTGAGCTGACTAACCTTAATTAAATTATATTTGCTATCAGCCTCCAACCTTGCTCCCGAAAGATTCCCTTTTCCCAGAAATTTAATTAGAAGGATCAGGATGTATGGCCAAGTATTTGAATCTGCCACTGGAAAATGGATTCTGCTGAGGAATCTGGTTCTTCCTATTGGACTGGTTAGTCCACAGTGAACACTGATGATATCAAGACACTAATCAAGTTCCTAAGATATTTAGTAACAGATTATTTGAAGATAGAAACTTACTGTGACTGCATATTAACAGCCTTCAGGCCAGGAAAACTTACTTCAAGTTACTCCTCATTTTTATGGTTGGTTGAGCTTTGACTTGGTAAGGCATGTTCATTGACATTGAAGAAACATGCACAGTATAATTTGGACTTTGCTTGCTTTTTCTTGGAACAGAAGCATATTTAGAAGGTGTGCTGTGGCTTCTGTGAGCCTTCCTCTTTTGCTACTGGCAGGAATTAGTTGACTTCAAACCCAGCTCTAAATCCACGTCTCCCTGTCTGGGGGAGCACAGCTTCTGTCTGTCCATTATTCCCCTGGCCCCGGTGAAACTCAGCATGCTGTGGAACCTGACCCTTACATTCATGGTTCTGTCCTTTCCAGTTGGCTCCCTCTCTGAAGGTTTTCCCCTTTTCCCTTTTCCCCCCTGTGCAGGGAATCTGGCGCATCCCCGTGGATGAGATCGACCGCCCGGGCAGTTTCGCGTCTCATATGAACCGCTCCATTGTGCTGCTGCTCAACGTGCTGGCCCAGCTGAGGGACTACAACACCCTGCTCAAAGTCTCCTCTATGCTGCAGAGGACCCCTGACCAGGGAAAGTACGAGCCATTTCTTTTGAGCCATTGCTTTGTAAAGCTTTGAGTGTGTTTTGTTCACTGTAGGACTGTTTTATTTAAAGCTGTTCTTTGTTTAGGAAAAAAAAGTCTTCAGACAGATTCCCTTGGGAATATAGTGGAATTGTGGTTTTCTTAGTTTTTGCAGAGCTGGAGTAACTGAGAGGCGTTTTAAAAGATTTTATTCTATTATCAGCCTCAATGAATAGTGAGACACAAAAGATACAAAACTCAATGCTATTTTATCAAAAACTAACTTATTTCTTAGTTACAATACCTTACAAATGTTTTTCAGCTTATTAACTTTACTCCACAATACTACTATTACTTTTAATACTAATTACCTATATTTTTTCCCTGATTTAGTTCTACTACAATGTATCTTTCACAATTCTAATTCTCTAAAATATCTAGTCTTTGAACTAAAACCAAGTTTTAATAAGTTTTAAAATAAGGTTTTGTAGAATGTCTCTCTCAACAATATCATCTGTGTTCCATAACCTTCCTAAGCAACACACTTTATCTCAGTGTTTACATACAGATGTGAGCTTCCTATCAAGTTTTAAAAACTCTTTACAAACCCATTTCCCACTAACTAGGGCTAATTTTTGCCAGGATTAACGTAGCCTGGAGTTTCTCTGCGTTTCTGCTGGAGCCCAGAGCAGCCATGGAGGTGCCCTGGCAGCCTTGCAGGGGTGGTGTGTCCCGGGGAGGGATTCTCTGGAGGAGCAGAGCCTGCCCTGGGCACCCTGCGCTCGCCCTTGCGTAAGAGCCGAGCGCACGCGGGGTCACGGCCCAGCATCCTGCCTTCCTGTAATCCCTGCTGGCCTGAACAATGGTGCTGTGCCTCTTGGCAGCTGGTGCTCTTTTAAAAGCTTATCCTGTTCAGGGGTGATCTAATTTTAATTGCATTAACCTTATTTAAGAAAAAAGAAGCTATTAGTGTGAGCTATATATGGACTCGTATCAATGGGAAGACCAAAATAAACATCCGAGGAAAACATTGAAGCAACTGAGGTGAAGTTCTAGTAGGTTGTCCTGTGGGAAATGTTGAAACTGGTCTCTGGCAAATGCTGAAGAAATGAAATTTGGATGATTGATGGCAATAAGTTGGAGGCATCGAAGGTTTCTTCATGTGTTTTTGAGTGTGAGTGCATGTGAATTTGCATGGCTTGTAGTGTGTCTGGGAATATGTCACCACTTGTTCAGCAAACTTGGAGCCAAAAATACTTTGACTTTTAACATATCAGAACTGGACCATAGAAGGTTTCAATTCAGTCCTAAGCAAACCCATAGCTGTACTAAAAATATTATGTTATTTGTAAGTCTAGACTGAATTCAGAAAACAAGTAATTTGACATGTTAGGTCAGCCAGTGCCAGCCATGGTGAGTGCAGTTGTTAGAGGAACTTAGAAATACAGATATTCTGGGTGTGTCTGGAATATGCCTGGAACAACCCTGGTTTCAAAAATAGGGTGGTTTTAGTTATTACTGAACTAATGAGGAGTCAAATGTTCATGGTTTGCTTTTAAGAGAAAAGATAGCTAAATTACCAATTTAACATAAAATCATAGAGAGGAAATATGTGTATTTAAAATCTTAGCCTTTTGACTGAAATAGTACCCTTCAGAGTTATTTACTTGATTTCTAGACCTCTCATTAAAACCAGCTAATTTTGAAATAGAAATTAAGTTTTCCATTAAACTTGATTAGGTAGGATTGACAGCTGAAAGTGTTTTGCTTGAAAGCAGACTAAAACATTGTGTCCAAATACACTGAAATTACAGTGCTCTAGTAAATGAAATGGAGCTATAGAGTGAATATTTCACACATAAAGTGTTATTTTTTTGTAATACTGACTAGGAAAAAAGGCAGTAGCATACCCATGAACCCAGGATTTTTAGCTCTAAAAATCCTGGGTTCAAAGGCAACTGATATGATCAAAGAGAGAAGATTTGCTGATGTCCTTAATCTCACATGAACGCTTTATCCAGAACATGAAAATCACCTGAGAGTTCAACATAGCTTTGTGTAACTCTAAGACTCTTTTTCAAAAAAAGGATTGAGTAAAAAGCTGTTGTTCCAGGGGCACAGAAGGCTTGATACAAGAAAACTGTAAATCTGGTTGCCTGGTTTGCTCTGGCTTTGGTTGCTTGGTGTTTTCCCGTTTCTCCCCTTCCCTCTGTTTGTAGGCAGAGCTGTCCTCTGCTCCGTTTGTGTCAAATCTGATGCTTGTGGGAAGGGGAGAAGTGGAGGGAAACAAAGCTAAAGGTTATATCCCTTATATTTCAGTATGCACCTGTAGATTTTTGTTTGCTTCTTATGATTTAAAGTTGTTGTGTTAGCTTTTTCTTGTTTTTCTCTCAATGTCCTGTGTCTTGGTTTGAATAGACAGGTGTCTGTTAAGGAAGGCAGGAGCTTCCCCTGAAATGGAAAATGTAAACCCCCTCCCTCTGAATTATTATAATTTTTAAATTAAGGAGCTCTCAGGCAAAGATATGGGAATAGGAATAACAGCTCTTTACTAGGAAAATTAAAAATACAAATGCAATAGTACAAACAAACAAACAAAAACCACTGACAGAGTCAGAACAGGCCCTGACCCCCTGTGTGTCAGGGTGTTGGTGGCAGTGCCATTCCATGGTGGCTCAGCCCTCCTGCAGTGCCAGGGGTGGCTCTGCTGGAGCAGGGATCCTGTACAAGGGTGGAGTTTTCCTCTGAAGCTCCAGTGCTGCTGGACATGAGCCTGGGCTCCCTCTGGGAATGCAGGGCAGAAGAAAGCTGAAACTCTGGGAATGCAGTGGGAAAAGGCTGCTGGGGTGTTCCAAAAGTCAGATTCTATCCAGGTAGGAATGCTTGGCTCCTCCCCTGGGTGGAGCCTCTCCCAATGGGATGATGGAATTTTCTCAGCCATGCAGGGACACTCCGTGGCCATTGACAGCAGAGATCTCCTGGAGGGAGGATTGGTTGTGGGACAGATAAAGAAAAACTGCCCAATGAACAGCAGATACCTGCCCCAGCTCTGACAGATGGCAATGGAATACACACCCCCAGCTAAACCTTTCAGCCTGAGGCAGTGCTGGTTCCTGCTTTTAGAGTGCTGTAAGGCTCTGGCAGCTCACCCCATCTCTGCTCTCTGCTGTGCAGGAAGTACCTGCGGGATGCCGACCGCCAGGTGCTGGCCCAGCAAGCCTTTGTGCTCACAGTGAAGGTGCTGGAGGACACGCTCAACGATCTCACCCAGGTGAGGCAGCAGGCACTTCCTGGCTCTAGTTTAGTGAGCAGCTTTTGCGCTGTTCAGTGCACTCATTCCTTAGCTCTCCTGAGAATGAAGGGCTGCGTTTCTAAGCACTTCTTCTAAGACCTTTTGTTTATATGCCACTACACAGAAAATTTTCTTCCAGCATTGTTTTTTTTTGGTTTTGAAATTCAGTAACAAATAGAGTTTGCAGTAAGGATTGCAAGATTGCAGTAAGTCTAGTCTGTCCCTTAAACATCAGATACATGCAATGTTCAAGATCTCCATTTTCAGGTGGGGTCTGTAGGAAGTTTCTTTTTAAAACGAACTAAGATTCTTCTTGCAAAACAAACCCAGACAGCTTGGTGTTACATGCCTAGACACTTTTCACTGCTATCCTTGACAGCACCACACTGATTATTACATAGAATTGTAATCTAGATTTAGTTTTTAAATGTCATACAGAAGCTAATCATTTTCCAGGTTAAGGGATCTGGATGTTGGAACTTTACTTGGTAAATGCATTCAAGGAAGAACTTGTTCCTAAGGGTTTTCTAAGTTAACAGACTATAGGTTTAACAAATTAAAACATTGCCAAGAACACTGGAACTCTGTATATTAAATGGTTTGTTCATAAATCCATGAGTAAGAGTTGTATCATTATCAATTTTTGAAAGAAGGGATGATGTACTGAGATTCTATACCTTTGGAACATCACCAAAATAAAGGTACAAAAAGTAAAATACTATAGCAGGGTTTTGCCTACTTCTTGATCTATTAACAAGAAGGTTATGTAAGAACAACAAAAGGAAAGATTCTTAAACTTGAGCTTGGTCTGCAGCTGCCAAAAGAAACAGATTTGGTTTTGATTTCAATATGTTAGAAGAAAAATTTGTGCAATTAAAACCTTGGATTTCATTTAGTTGGATCCCTTAGCGTGGACTGAAGTAGTGAGGGAAAATAAACATTGTGGCTTTGGTTCAGCCTGTTGACACTTCTCTGTGGTGTTTTCACTTATTAAAATGCTTCTACTGGTAAGATTAGTGGCCTGGATTAATTAATATTGAGGAACAAAAAATAATGAACGTAGAATAAATGCATTTTCTTCAGCAAAAGCTGTAATGAAAGGTACTGGTCAATAGTCATGATAGTCACAGCTGTGCTCAAATGCTTTCTGATTTCAATGATAACAGAGAAGAATGCTTTCTTTTATTAAGGGTTCAGAAGATCAGGGTTCCAAGTCTTCTAGCCTTGCTTCAGGAAGGATGACAACAGACGTCTCCAATAAAACTAGTGCTGAAGAGGGGAAAGAAGTCCTTCCCAAAAAGCCAGTTTTATCAGATGGAGCAGTACATAGCACTGAAAATGGAGTGAAGGAGGTGACCCAGGGACAAATCCCCAATGCTATGGACATATTGGAACAAGAGGACAGGAGTGACAAGGAGACTAAAGAGCTCCCTGGCCCTGGTTCAGCTGAGCCCATGGATCTTGATGGCTGTTCCAGCGAGCCTGAGAGAATGGATCCTTCGTGCAGGCGCGGCGAGCCGGAGCGGCCACAGCCGGGCAGGGCCGCCAGGGACAGGGCTCCCGAGAGCAGGACTCCAGAGCTTTCCTTGGAAGAGCTCAGTATCAGCTCCAAACACCAGCAGCAGGCAGCTAAAGGGACAGTTCAAGCAGTACCTACAGAAGAACCTGTCCAGAGGTCAAGCAGGAAGAGGAAATTACTCGAGGATGTGGAGTCTGGAAAAACACTTCTGCTCGATGCTTACCGAGTCTGGCAGCAAGGGCAGAAAGTTATGGCCTATGACCTGGGCAAAATTGAGAAGATCATGTCTGAAACATACATGCTGATTAAACAGGTATTGTATGATTAATTGTCATTTCTCTGTGTGGCCTCAGACATGGTTTTAGGATCTAACAGGAATTGCTAAACCAAGCAGTGTGAAATGAGCCTTATATCTGTTTAAAACCTGGGGAGATAAACACCTCCCAAAGACCCATTCTCTTGACAAGGCCATTGCTGGGGATAGGGAGTAGGACTCTCCATGTATTGAAACTAAATTTCTGAAATGAGTTAAGAGCTGTAGTACCACTTAGGTGCTGTTTGTTCAGCTAAATGTTAGTTTGAATTGAGAGAGCTGAGTATTTATCTTTGGGTATGTGCTCCTGAATAACTTAAGGTCAGCGTTTTGCTGTAGAACTGCTGCTTCCATGCTCTACATCCCCATTTCATCTCAATTTAATTAGATTTATAGATGAGCTAAGTAATTATGACTTCATTAGTTGTGATTCTGTGTTCAGGTGGATGAAGAAGCAGCACTTGAACAGGCAGTCAAGTTTTGCCAGGTGCATATGGGAGCATCAGCACAGAAACAGGTAAGCTCTGAAGCCTTTGAGTGCTGCTAACAAGCTTTTATCAGTCTGTACCTGCAAAACTGTTGCTGAGTGTCTGCAGCACCTGGAAATACCTATTTGCTTTGTATTGGTGTCACCTAAGATAAGTTGGGCTACATTAGTAGGAAGATCATCCCCTTCCTTAGCATCAGTGCCACTGTTTGTGTCAGGCTTGCAGGATAGTTTTCATGCCCAAAAGCTTTTGGGGAAACCCCAGATGATCTTCCAATTGAAATATTTATGGCATACTGCAATTTCCCTAATGTCCACATCATAGCCCAGCATTTCATGGATGGTAATTACTTCTCTCTGCTCCCTAAGGGCTCCAACCTCATCAGCTCTTGCCTTGCTGGCATTGCACTCTGCTCCAGCGATATCAGATAGATTTTCTTTAACTCTGTTGAAAACAAACTGTTACTCAGTTTCTTTTTAGTCTGTAGTTTCTGGGTTTACCCAGCAAACAATTGCAAGAGCTTTAAAGGGATCCTTATTTATCAGTCCTTAATGTGACATCAAAGCCAAGAAGAAAACTGGATGAATGAGGTATTTATTTTTGTTCATTTTGCAGCCCCAAAGTATTTACTGGATTTGTATTTTCCATATTTTTGTTCAGTTAAAATGTGCTTTTGTATATAGTGCATCTCTTAGCAGAGTAATAGGAGAGTATGTAAGATGAAAGGTAGGTTTTTTTCCTTCATTGTGTTTTTATGGAAGTAACTTTCTCCAATTTATGCCCCTCAGGAAGTCAGTAACATTGTTCCATTGAACTATAGAAATGAACAGAAATGTCAGGAGAGGTATTTAGTACAAGTGTTGGCTTGCTTGTAGTCTAGGATTTCAGGTTTTAAATTTTTTAACAAATAAATGTTAGCTCAGCATGGTAAGCCTTTTTCAGTTCATTTTGGAGAAAAAATAGATGTCATCACACTGTGATTTGTGACTTTAAAATAAAAAGAATTTGCTAGAAAGCTTCTTCAAAATGTAACATTACTGTTGCTTTTTTGGATGTGTTCACCTTTTTAAAAAAACACTCACCAGATTCTCCTTTATCAACCCAATTCCTTGCTGGGCTTTCTTGAAGGTTCTGGGAATGTCACTGCTATTCCAGTTCCTCCAGCAGAGTCACCAGGTGCTCAGGCATGGGGCAAAACGTGAGGATGGTGAAAAACCTGCACAGAAACTAGTCCTGAGAGTAGACCCAATAGGTGAGCTAGTATTTAACAGCACTGGAAGCAATAAGATTTCCTGTTAAATCACTTGAAATAAAACATACCCCTTAGCATGCTGCACTTGGAAGCTTTCCCTTTTAGGAAGCAGTCCCAGCTAACGAGGTTATTACATCCTGCAGTCTCATTTTGCTCTGCTTCTAGCAGGATCTTGCAGGCTGTGTGAAGCTGCTCTGTGAATTAGTGTGGAGACACAGGAATAGCCACTCTTGTAGACATCTGTCTGTTTTCAGCAGACTGAATCCTGTTTTATTTAAAACTGGCAAGTATTTGCCTTCTGTAAGCAAATGATGTCGTGTGCAGGGCTGCTGCAGCCGGGGAAATGCTTTGTTCCTGGAGAGGTGGAGTGGCTTTGCAGGGCCTGTGGCTCTTCAGCCACTTAGCCCAAGAAATTGACAGTAAAAAGGAAAAAAACCACAAAATCCACCTTGACAGATGTCTTTCTCAGCTGGCTGTTGTATTTTAAAGTTGCAGGCGTTATATGGTTTCTTTATGAAAGTTTTTTACTTGCTGCTAAATTTAGGCATTACTTAAAATCTGGCTTTTCAACTTTCTTCCACACCAGTCGGAGTTTCTAAGCTAAATATTTAACAACTATGTTAAAATCTCCTTCTCTGCCTCTCCAGGCACAAGCAGGAAACAGCAGAGCAGTCAGAAGTGAGCTGGCCAAAGTGGGTCCTTACACTTCTGTGAGTGGATTTAATCTCTTTAATAGCTTGGCAGTGCTGTGACCCTTTGCCTTGGTTTCACAAATCCTCTCTGGTTGTTGTGAGTGATGCTCTGCTAACATGTTTCGAGCCAATGAGAGGCACATCACCCACAAAGTCAGCTAAAAACATGGGAAGTGGCTGAGAAGGGTTGGCTTCCAGCTTTGGAGAAGGCAGAAAAAGTCAGTGGTACAAAACCTTGCTGTGCTAAGTTCCAGTGCTCCAGGAGGACTGGAGAAATTGGAGTTTTTCCATTGGGAGATTCCAGTAATTGATATAAAATTGTGTTCTGTGGAAGTTGCTGGGACATTTCTTTCAGCATTCAATATTAATACTTTTTTTTTTAGTGATAGATTAATCAACTTCAGCACGTTTTGGTTCACAATTCACAGAGTGGTGATTCCACATTTTTAAGTGCTGATATTAATGCTGTTGTGGAGAAAGGTGTGGGCAAAAGTAATTCCTCCACTTTTTGTCCTTTTCCCTTTAAATTCTTAAGGGTGAATAAGACTTTTGATATACACCTATCAAATGGGCTGAAATGCAGTGGTGGTGCTGGGTCTTTAGCAGTCAGGTAACTGAAGTTAACTGGAGATTAATTGACTTTCTGATCTAGCAGCATTTTGAAGGTTTCTTGTTCTTTGATTTTTCTGTCTGAGAATGTTATCTAAAAGATTTGCAGAGATCCTGAGAGCAGTCATCTCAGTTGCTCCGAGTTATATTTTTAGTCTTGCCAACTGTGATTTTCATATGAAATTAATGGTCCCTGGAAATGGAATAGGAAGGAGGCCTTGTTGAGGGAGGATGAAAGATTGAGGCAGGCTGGTTTGATTTTGAAGTAGCATTGTACTTAAATATCTGGTCCTGAGGAGCGAGGAGGGGACATGTTGGTGAGGATTGTAGATAATTAGAGAATTCCTAATAAGCTTTTCCACTGACTGCCTAAAATTGTTCTTATGAAATTCTTCATTTTCAGCTGTTAAGGACATATTGACATGGGAAAGTTATTGTACTACAAGCTGGGATGAAGCTTTGTATTGCCCAGAATATTCTGTAAATGCACGTGGAGGTACTTTAGTTTAAGAACCCATCTGTCTTCTGTTCCTGCAATCTGAAAAGATGTTTTTATTACTGTGGACTTAATTTTGAATTCCTTAATACTAAAAGTACACCTTTCACCAGTGTTGGGAGTCATGGCAGTTAAAACTCCGTGGTTGTGTGTTGGGATCTAATGTATCACTAATCCTGAGAACTGAATTTGTATAAAACAAATACTTTAAAACATGGTAAAAATCAACATTGCACACAGGGCTGGATTTAACATCTCTAAAAATACAAGAGTGTTCAGAGACAAAGTTCCCAAATGCCACTGAGTCTCTGGTCCTGTGCTGTGACCCCTGAGGATGTGGGACTGTGTGTAGAAAGCCCTGGTAACGGGAAGTGTTGTAGGAGCTGAAATTTCTATTGGCTCTTCAAGGTACAGTACATCATCCAAATGTCATGAGAAGGGCTAGTTCAACATTCTGAGTTATTTAAGACTCACTGCTGCCTTAGCCAAAAAATCCTTGCTCTGGGACCAGCTCCATCCCTGAAGTGTCAGGGAGAGAAAGGAAAATTTCAGCTGCTCTTTCCTGCTGCATCTGCCAGGCCTGAGCTCTCCCTGCCCAAATCCTCCCTTGTGCCTCACTCTCCTCTTCCAGAGCCCCACACCCATGGCCACCTTCTCCCCTGGCTGCTGCCAACTCCAGGTGCTTTCCCCCTTTCCCTGTCTCACCCTACAGTCAAAACACATCAGCAGATTTCAGTGTCAGGGCTAATTACAGCTGATGCTTCATGAAGCTACCACCAGAATGAAAACAATGAATTTTCTTATGAAAACAATGAATTTTCTCATAAACACAATCACGTTATGCAAATGAACCTTTCAGGCTCCTGGCAGGCTGCCAGGTGATCCCTGGTTTTATCAAGTTTTGCTGCTGCTGTGATACAGAAGTGAGGGAAGGTGTTCTTCCTGCCCTTCTCTGGTTCCAGAACAGGGAGCTGGGGTCTTGTTTTCTCCTTCCAGCATTTTTAGCCCTTCCCAGGCTGCTGGTGAGTAGTCTGAATGCACAGCCTTGTGCTGCAGGATTTTCTGGGCTCACTGCTGGCTTTGGTCTGTGAGAGCTGTGCTGGAACCACACTCAAGAAGCTCAGGGTGGCTCTGGAGCATGGGGCTGGTGATGGGATCTTCCAGTGAATGTGATATTTCACTTGGAACAGGAAAACATTTCCTTCTGTGAGTGAAGCTAGAGGGCACTCCCATGGATTTTTCCCCTTCTGCTGTGGAATGCAGTCAGCTCTGCAGTGACATGGGCTCTCAGGCATTTTTCTTCAAGGAGAAAACTTGGGAGTGACTTGTTTGAACTGCCTTGGGTGTCTAGAGCATTTTCTTCTCGAATTCTCACATTAAAAAAAAACCCCACAAAGCAACAAACCACCAAGCTGTTCTCTTCAGGAAACAGCTAAAAGCCTTCTGTAAAGGCACTTTGCTGGGAATGGGAGGAGATTAGGAGAATATTAAATAATTAGAAAATAATCATCTTCTATCTCATGTGTTTTCTCCCCCTTTTTGTTCCACCCACATGCTGCTAATTTTCATCTTTTCTTCCTGCACATCAAGACGTCAGAGACTGCTTACAGAAAAAGTTGTTTTTCCTGAGTTGTCTGAATGCTTTATTAATGCAGCAAAGATGACAAGAGAGGAGGGGTAAGGAGGAGGTGGGGATGGGGGGGACAAAAGGACGAGCTCTTTCAGGGTCTCCTACCAAAGGGTGACCATTTTGTTCACTGTTGCATTTGCCAGTTGCCATGGCATCCCCCTCTCACTCTATCCTGGAGGTGTATTCTTGATATAATTAACAGCTCTCCTCCTTCTGTCTCCTGCAGAAAGCAATCATTAAGTGAACATGAAGGAAAGAAAAGACACTTTTTATCTCTTACTTTGTACATTAATGTTTTTCATGCTGCTACCTGGTGTCTCTTGGTCCAATGATGATGGTTTTGTGTGTGGAAGTGTTGCTGTACTGTGGCTGGCTGTGCAGAGCAGGACATTGAGCCCCTGCATGTATTTGTGTTAATGGGGGATTTAATTAGGCTAGAGTTCAATCTTTTGTATGTAAACCTTTGTTTTTTTCTGTGTATAAAGTGGTCTTGGGAAAGACAAGGTTCTGCAGAATCTTGATCATGGGTGTTGCTGCTATTTCTGATGCACCCAGAAGAAAACTTCCAAAGGCAATTTCTTTCAAATGCTGCTGTAGAGAGATTGAGGAGGGAAGAAAAATGGATAGGCATAATTTAATTAAAACACAATATTGAGCAGGAGTTGGAGTGGTAATACTGTGGAATGTGGCCAGCATATTGTTCAGGCACTTTGTGTGACAGCTTCCAGGCTTTGTGGGGATGTTCTGGTGTCCTGTTATAAAGGACACCTTTGTGTGAGGTGGGTCCTGACTTCAGTCCCACTGGAGTGCTAAACTCAGGCATGGGAGTAATTGAAAAAAGGAAAAAAAAATATCACAAGAAAATGTTATGTAACAGTTGCAGTTCCAGCATCTTTCATCAGGAAACTTTTGTTGGGAAAACTGTCACTTTCCCTTTCTGGAACATTTGGTTGGTAATTTTTCCCACAGCCACAGAGCAAGAGTGGGAAGGTTGCTGTAGGGCTTCTTTGTTTTTGAAAATATGTTTTGAGAAAGCAGTTAGCACAGTAAAAACAGACCCTTGGTCAGGTTCCCTGATTTATGATTTCACAGGCTACAAAGTAAAATTTTTCTCATGTTTTATCTTAATACTGGATTTCTTTTAGCTGCTGCTGAAGTGCCTCACTGGGAAATTGTATGGAGCTATTTTTTCCAGTAACATCTGTGAAAAAATTCTGCACTTTTGCTGATAATTTTATTGGTGGAAGACTGTCCCAGTGCTGGATTTCCAGCATTTTCCTTACTGGTTTTTACATCAGCTGTCTAGATGGAAAGGGTTTGTCCATCACCTCTGTGAATGAACTCTTTGAGGAGTGTGCTGCAGCAGTCCAGCTTCTAACAAATAAAGAGCCTGATTTTGTAACCTAAGGCAGAAATAGTCACAATTCACACAGGCATCTATCCTAGTTATTAATTTAAATTTCAGCTTTATGCATCCTTCAAAATGAAAACCAGTTTTTGCTGTTTTTTAAAGAAGAGAATTAAGATGGTGAGCTCTTTATGGAACCAGTGGATTATCCACAACACCTCACTTGGATATTAATCATAAGCCTTAAATATTTCTTCTATCCACTCTGTTATAGTAGTCAATGCAGAAGTAGTACTGCATACCCTTCAGTACCTCATATTTTTTAAAAAAATCTAGAAGGAAGTCCAGTCTTGACTAGAGGAACCTGTAATTACAATGAAAGACAGGAAGAAGTCAGATAAAAGAGGTTTTATCTTAATTCAGTGATATTCACATGTTCTGTAGGTAGCACTAAATGTAAGAAAATGTTCATTTTCTCTTGGTGACTAAGGGCACTGTGTAACAGTGGTGGCAGCAGAGGCACTGAGCGTGGTGGGATGGATTGGGGAGGGGAAAAGGAGAAGTTCTGAGTCAGAACTGACTGAGTTTTGGCTTGCTACCACAGCAAAGTAAAAACTAAAAAATAATCTTCTGATGAGAAACCACATAAAACACTGGTAAGGGTTTGTCACTGCCTCTCCATTTCCTCCTGTCTGGCTGTGGAAAACAATCTTTGTTATGCCTTGCTGTTGCTTTAGCAGTAGAGATAGAGGAACATAAAAGGCTTCTGATAATTGCAGGAGTGCTGCAGTGAATTTTCCTGGGTTTATTTCTCAGCTGGTGTTCCCTGGGCTTTCCTGGAGCTGTGCAGATGATGACATGTGGCCCCTGAGTCCTGAGCAGTGAAGTCAGTGCCATTCCCTGAGCTGCCTTCCGTCAGTGCCATCCCTTCCTGAGCAGAGGTGCTGGAATTCCTGCCCCCGCTCTAAACCCAGAATCTTTTCAAGAACATGTGCCTCACTGTGGTGCTGATTTGAGCTTTGTGCTTACAGTTTTGGGATGCTCTTCAGTTTCTGAGTGCAGCAGAAATACACTTTGTGTATTTGCAGATTTAAATCCCTTTTCTTAAGGCTCTGTGAGGTGCAGAGTGCACAGTAGCCACTCATGGGTTTTTTAATGCTTCTCCCTGATTTTAAAGAAAACTTTCTCCTTTCTCTTCCACTCCCACCCCCTTTTTTGAGAAAACAAAATCAATGTGAGATTTTTTTTGTTTTTCCTCCCGAGATCTTTGTTTCATTGGGTTGAAAAGAACCTGTCTGTTTACAGCAGCCTGAGACAACTCTTCACCAGGTCACATCTGGGAAGTTCCCTCTGAAGTATAAACACAATAATCTTGGTGTTGCTTTCTTTTGTATAAGGCTGCACTTTTTGACTACACATTAGAATTTTTGGTCATGGTTCTCCTGAGTCAGAAACATCACATTAGTTTCAGCTTTATTCTTTTTTTGTAAATAAAATGTTTCAGTCCTCTGGAAAAAGAGCTGGGATACTTCATGCTGGTGAGGAGAAGAATAGTGGAGGATAAGGTTATGGAATTGTGGTCTTCAGCAGAAAGGAAGGAACCAGACAGGAGGCACCATTTAAAGTTGCAGCAGGAGAAATTTGGATGAAATGATTGGAAACAAATGTTCCCTGGGAAGGTGGTAGAACACGAGAAAGGGCCTGGAGAGGCTGCAGAATCTGCTTCCTTGGCAGTGTTTGGGCTGGCCCTGGGCCCCAGGAAAGGATGGAGCTGGGATGTGAGCTCTGCTTGGAGCAGAACTTGGGCTGGAGACCTCCAGAGCTCCCTCCCAGCAGCAATTATTCCATGGGGCTGCACTCTGTCTAATAATTCTTTGTCTGAATACCATCCAAATACTGCTGAGTTGCTTTCCAAATGTCCTCTTTGTGGCTCTGCAAACAGCTGTGCATTTCTGTACAAATCTGAGGTGCAGCTCCATTTTTAACAGCTAGGTACCTAAGTAGCACCTTCATGTGTTTTCTCCAGAAAAAAAAATTGGATACAATACAAGCACAGAAATGTCAGGCTACATCATCCATGATGCAAGTTAATGAAGTGCATGGGTGTGAAGGGCTTTCCCTTTAAATCACAGCTGAAAACATTTCCTCAAGTGATCTCACTTCTAGCTGAAGGCTTTCTTCTGCAGTTTCATTTCCCTCAGGTTTGTGTGTCGAGACCTTTAGTTTTGGAACTGGTGCTTCAGCATCAGAAACTTGCTGCTCTCAGGGGCAGAATAGACCTTTTTTTGATCCAGAGTGATAATTATTGTGAATACAGCTGCTGGTTTGGGTTTTTTTTTTTTTCTTTTCTTTTCTTTTTTTTTTTTGTGTACACATAGAATCTGGCAGGTTTTAATTGTATGCTTTTTAGAGATTGATTAATCAAGTTCAGGAACTTCAAAAATACATTCTGCCAATTATTTTTTTTTAAATGTACTTGTGTGCTCTCTACCTTTGAATTTTAAGTATGCATTTTCTCCACCTGAAAGTTCCTCTGTTCTCTCAGTGAAATTCTACTGACTTTTCTGGCTTTGTAATAAATCTTTGGTCATCTAGGACATTAGGGTCCAATTTGATTTTACATTTGACAGCTGAACCCTGTTTCTGTTTCAGACGTTCATGCTCTTATCACTGTGGTTAAAATGAGGGGTTTTTTTCTTGGTAGAGGTATGAGACAAACAATTAAACATCTGAGAATTCTATCTAACTGCATCTTTTATGGTCCAATAAATCTCAATTAAATGAAGGCTGTAAAGAGTGTAAAATAAATGCCTTCTGTGGCCTCCCAAGCAAGAATACTTTATTTGATTACTGATAAAAGTTATAGAGAAGATCTTCGTTTTATGGGTACTTTTATTCCCTTCTTTGGTGAATTTATGTCCCACTTCTACCTTCTGTCTATATAATAAATGACACTGCATTGAATTTTTGGCCCTGGCTTTGGAGGAGAGCATTGCTCTTGGTGCCTCTCTTACTTGTGCACAGGCAGCAGATCTTCCCTGTTTCGGCTGGACCTCAGTGTTACTCAGTCCTGTCAGGAATTTCTGATTTGGACTTAGGCTGATCTCTTATTTCACAAGTGAACACATTTTTCTATTTTCTCCATTTTTCTCACATCATTCACTAAGAATTATTTCTTGTGATAATTTGCAAAGTCTCTTAAAGCACTGCAGATCTGTTTTTTCAGGTCAAGCACTTGTCAACGTATTTTTAAATGAAAGAAATATGTTTCTGTTTACAGGAGATTGTAACTCATGCTTAATTACAGAGTTCAGGGAAGTATGTTATGTTGTGAGGGACGTGTTAAATTAAACTTTGTAGATGTGAATAAGTGTTCAAGTGCTAGTTTGATAAATAGACCATAAAGAACAGTAAAATAATCCATAAAGGAGAAAAGATTTCTTTAGAACAGTGATTGAGCCATTGTTCTATTATATTCACTTTAAAGAATATAAAGTGTTTTCTGTCCATGGAATGTGCTGCTTGCAGGAGTCACTGAGGCAGGTAACACAGAGTTGGTGACATGCAGACTTTTTCTCACTGCTGCCCCTTTTCTTGTGCAGTCGACAGGAGAAGCACCCACGACCCCAAAGCACACGAAGGACAACAGAGAGAGCTTCTTCCCAGTAGCACCAGCCACACTGCATCCCACCCCAGTGAATCCAGACACTGTGACTCCTGAAAACCTCCTGAGACTGAATGATCTGCATTCCAAATCCAAACCAGCCTCTTCCTCCTCATCCTCCTCCTCCTCGGCGTCCTCGGCGCCGCCGCCGCAGGAGCCCCAGCGGGACCCGGAGCAGCCCCGGAGCCAGGGCACAGAGGCTGCCCCCAGCATGGGAGATGTTGCTCGTGGTAAGTCCCAGCCAGGGAGAACCTTCTGGCCCCTCTGATCAGTTTCCACATGCTGAGGTAGTGCCTGAGTTCTGGTTCTGTCCCGTTTTCTCATCACTACACCGCGTTCAAATGGCTACACAGATTTTTGTCTTGGTCCTGAAGTGGGTGCATCTGTATAATCAATGCATACTTTATATTTACTTACATATTTTATAGGATTTATGCATTTTTTACATTTAACTATGTAATTACTTATATAGTTAATAGGACAGATTAGAAGAGTGACCATTCTATGTAACTTGCACGTGAAATTACGAAATAGCAGCCTGAAAATAGTCATGTCTTTTAGAGAATTGAAGTCTCTAGCAGCATTAAAATGAAAATTATTTTATTTTCTTCAATGAGTTGAGGATCCAGTTCTTTCAAAGTTTTAAAAGATTTAAGGTATTTTAAAGTGATTACAATTAAAATAAAGTGGTGAGCAGCCTACATCTGTCTTAGAAGTGCTTGATTAACATAATTAGCTGTGCAGCTCTCACTGCCCAGCATATGTGAGTGTGGAGATACATGAGCAAGATTCTGCATGGTCTAGAAAGTTAGTTTATCATCCCTGTTATGTTTCACATTTCAGAAAAGAAGCATCTGAGAGGAGCAGAATGTTGGAATGTGTTACTTATAGCCCTGGTGTGGTTATGTGCCAGGTTAGAGCACAGGAAAGGATTGAAGGAACCAAACAAATGTTATTTATTCTACAGCATGATTGTGTGATTTGTTTATGACTGTATTATGTAATTGGTCCTATACAGTTTGCTAGATGAGGACAGAATAAATGAGAATGCTGTCATTTGCTTTAGTGCTGTCCTGGCAGGCTGGCTCGTTAGCAGCTGAAAAATCTCTGTGTGGGCAATACTGACCCACTCTGGAGAGTGAAGTAAGATTAGACCCAATTTCAGACTTGCTTTGGGTGCCCAGAGAGGTGGTTGGGAATATTTGTGGGACACTGTGCATGTTAAGGTGGCAGAGCACCTGCCACAGCCTGTACTTCCTTGCAACTTCAGCAGAAACACTGTCTGAACAAGCATCTGCTGCTGCCTGTGCTCACTCCATCTGTTTACAAGCCTGGGCCCAGCACTACTCACAAAGTCATGGGAGCCCAGATAAAGTTATGAATGAACCACATATAGAACAGGTATTGTAGAAAATGATGCATGAAGTTACAGTGGAAGTAATGTCCAGGTTTGTGATCAGGATGTTTTCTTAGTTTGGAATTGTGACTTCGTAAAGTTTTTGTATTTATACTTCTGGTATGTCATTTCTTTCCTTATGTAATCAGCCTTCTTATTTAAATGCACATAGTCTGAATTCATCAGCAGTGAGGAGCAAGTTAGGGAGAAACAGGGAAACAGGTTTTCCCAATTTGCTAATCTCTGAGTACAGAACAAAATTGAAATTTAACATCTAGTATCAGCAGTTGTATTGTCTAATTTTCCTTTTTCACAATTCCAGGGAGAGATTGTCTTAGGAAGGGAAAAGAGAAAAGGGGAGTGATGAGGAAGGAATGGCTTAGTCTGTGTGTAAATTACATTTGTTCCTGTCCTTGGGAAGCAGAAGAATGGAGTTGCCTGCTGTCATAAGATGTCTTGGCTGCCTTGTTCAGCAGGGAGTAATTTGGGTTTGTGCCTCGACAACAGGGGAGGAAAAACTGAATCCTGTGAAGCTGTTATGTACTTACTAAGGGGACTGGTGTAGGAATGACAATGCTGATAAGAACTCATGCATTCTTCTGGTTTTCAAACAGAACTCAGGAGGATTTCTGATGTGCTTTCCTCTCTGCAGTTCCCCAGGCCACATCGCAGTGATTGGAACATTTTTTGAATCTTTTGGCTTTCTGGGCTTTGTTAAGGGTGTGGAGTTAGATATTGTTCATTTTTCTTTGATGTTTTCTATACATCATCTTGGTTGAGGGAGATGGAAGGGTTAGCTGCCACAATTACACCCCTGAAACTGAACATCAAGAGGCTCTCTCTCCAAAGCTCAGTGCTGAATGCATGAGTTGTATCTGGCTCTCAGCCCTACCTGACAGGTCATTTCTCTAGCTGAGACAGACACCAATTACTGCTGTGTCCTTTCTTCCTATTTTCTTTTTAATTCTCCTACCTTTGCATCTACCTCCTCTAAAAAGAATTATTTATAATTCTGTTACAACCCTTTTTCCTCTGCCTTCCATTAGTTCTGTTTGGGTAAAAACTCCTCCCATTTTTAGAGTAAACTGTTTTGAACTTTTTTGTCTCATCACCTCTACCTGTGCCTACTTATTCATGTGGAAGTATTACACATCAGAGAATATTAGCTGCTCTCATTTTCTCTGAATTCACCCAGGAAAAGGATTTGTTTTTCCAAGCATTGTTGATGCTGTGCCTCTCATTTCGGATGTAAATGTTTCCCTGAGATTTTCTCTGGTGCATGACTAAGTGCTGCAGAGCCCAGTGTGGTGGAGTCCAGCAGCAGAGGGATGATGGTGGCAGTTTCAGCAAGACACCTTCCCACCTCTGGGTGTAAATGTACCTGGGACTCCTAGCCTTCCTAGCTCAGCCTAACATGTCTCTGGGGAAGCTAAAATAGTACAATTAAGGTAAACTCCCTCCAGCCTGTCACACTGTTCCAGTATTACACCCTTCTAAATTGCTGAAAACTCCTGACATTTTCTTCTTGGCTGTCCTTATTGCAATAATGATTTTTATGAGGAATGAACAGGAAAGCATTCACATTTGAGTTCTGATACCAAGAGAAGGTTTTCAGACCTGGAATTATTTAAAGTTCTGAATTTTGCTTAAAGCCACCTATTTACCAAGTTGGAATATAAAATCCAAGCAGAAGACTCCCCACTATTAATTTTTTCTCCATTTAAGGCCTCAGCAGTTCAATATGAAAGCAAGGTCATGATAAAGCTGTCCAAACTTAGAAATTCAAAGCTAGGGAAGGCAATTCTTTGTGTTGTGCAGGGAGGTGGCACTCCACAAGCCATGGGAATATCCTGCTGTAATTTCAGGTCTTTGTGAAATGGGCACAACAGGGGAAGTAGAGGTGCAAATATAGTTCAGTCTGTAGAACTTGGAGAGTTTCAGAAGCACAAGAAGTAGATGCAAGTGAGGACAGTTGCATGGAAAGATGAGCAGACTATTGCACAGAGAGCAATGAAGTTAAATTGTTGAAGTGTGTGCAGGCAGCTGCAGGATCCTTAAAAGCCAAATGTTCCAAGTAAAGAAGGTTTTGAAGTGGGAACTCCTAAGAATTCAGTGCCATTCAGTAGTGTTGGAATGTGACATTTCATCCTGCAGAATAACTGGGTACTGGAGTTGTAGGAGAACTTTTAGGTGTGAGGAGCATCTTCTCCCAGAAGTCTCAGCTTAGTTTGTTTTAGCAACTGATGCATGGCCTCAGGTTGGCAGTGGGTCCTCAGAGGACTGAGGAGGCTGAATGTTTTCCTAAGGCATCATCATTTTACACTGAAAGCATCTCTCTGTATTAAAGCAGAGCATGGCACAGGGGCCCACCTCTATTCCTTGAGTTTTCAGTTACCCAGACATCAGTGGGCATCCACAATTCCTGTTTCTGAGTGAAATAATGGAGATTGTACTTTGCCATCAGGAGTTGAGCTTAACCTCCTACTGATCTCAGTGGCTCCTGAGTTTGGTTGTCACGGATTTCCCAAGGCAAACATGGATTTTAAGAGCCTGTAGTTCAGTGTTTTCACAACTTTGTTCTTACACAGAAGTATCTGGCCCTGTTGGCCATGCCTTATTTTAACTATGCATTCAAATTCAAATTTTCAGGTACTTTTTAAATGACTATAAGTAGTAACATTTAACCCTCTTAATTGAAGTCACTGTCTTACCTTGTTTTTCTGTTGAATTCAAAATTGTGCTGTAGAGCACAGAGTTGTTCTCAACAGATGGCTCCAAAAAAAGATGAAACAGAAAAAGTTAGGCAGGCCAAGGACCTGTGGCCTCGTGTGAGCTACCTTCATATTGCAGTAACTTGGCATGAAGCTTCTCTCTTACATGCATGTGTTCCACTCTGTTTTCTTGTGGCACTTGTGTGCATCTTTCTTTCACTACTTTCTCCTCAATTTCCAGTCTTGACTTGTTCTGGTTTTTGACAGCTGTCTTCCTCAGTTCCCAAGGCTGGATTTCTCCTAAAAAGTTAAAAAAATTAAATTGAATTTAAATTTAAAATTTTAAACCTCTTTTTTAAATGCTTGTAGCCCCACCCCAGTGGTGCTGTCCTGGGGTAGAAGCTCCTGCCCACCTGTGAGTGACTGAAGAGTCAGTCTTGACTTGTTCTGGTTTTTGACAGCTGTCTTCCTCAGTTCCCAAGGCTGGATTTCTCCTAAAAAGTTAAAAAAATTAAATTGAATTTAAATTTAAAATTTTAAACCTCTTTTTTAAATGCTTGTAGCCCCACCCCAGTGGTGCTGTCCTGGGGTAGAAGCTCCTGCCCACCTGTGAGTGACTGAAGAGTCAGTCTTGACTTGTTCTGGTTTTTGACAGCTGTCTTCCTCAGTTCCCAAGGCTGGATTTCTCCTAAAAAGTTAAAAAAATTAAATTGAATTTAAATTTAAAATTTTAAACCTCTTTTTTAAATGCTTGTAGCCCCACCCCAGTGGTGCTGTCCTGGGGTAGAAGCTCCTGCCCACCTGTGAGTGACTGAAGAGTCAGTCTTGACTTGTTCTGGTTTTTGACAGCTGTCTTCCTCAGTTCCCAAGGCTGGATTTCTCCTAAAAAGTTAAAAAAATTATTAAATTGAATTTAAATTTAAAATTTTAAACCTCTTTTTTAAATGCTTGTAGCCCCACCCCAGTGGTGCTGTCCTGGGGTAGAAGCTCCTGCCCACCTGTGAGTGACTGAAGAGTCAGTCTTGACTTGTTCTGGTTTTTGACAGCTGTCTTCCTCAGTTCCCAAGGCTGGATTTCTCCTAAAAAGTTAAAAAAAATAAATTGAATTTAAATTTAAAATTTTAAACCTCTTTTTTAAATGCTTGTAGCCCCACCCCAGTGGTGCTGTCCTGGGGTAGAAGCTCCTGCCCACCTGTGAGTGACTGAAGAGTCAGTCTTGACTTGTTCTGGTTTTTGACAGCTGTCTTCCTCAGTTCCCAAGGCTGGATTTCTCCTAAAAAGTTAAAAAAAAAATTAAATTGAATTTAAATTTAAAATTTTAAACCTCTTTTTTAAATGCTTGTAGCCCCACCCCAGTGGTGCTGCCCACCTGTGAGTGACTGAAGAGTCACCAGTGGGGGTCAGCCAGGCTCAGCCAGTGAGCTCTGCATGGGCTCTCTCTGATCTCTTGCTGCTTCAGCCTCCTTGGCACTGCTGTTCTCTCTTCCCCTTGTCTGATCCAGGCTTTTGGTGAAGCTTTTTATTTTTCAAATGGGTGCACTCTGAAAACAACTTGACTGCTGGATGTCAGCAGGGGTTTCCTGTTTGTGAATGACTTCTTAATTCCTTTTTGCAGTGCTCAGACAGCACCAGTCAGTTATGGCTCTTCCTCTTCCCTTTGTAAAAGAGTTTTGATTTCCCTCCTGTTGAAACAAACTCACTCCAGAAGAATTTTTCTGCACACTTAATGTCTATTTCGGATATGTACACTTCAGATTCCTTAAGTTTTATTTACTCAATGCAGTGTAGTGCAGAAAATCCTTTGACATTAAAACTGTCATAATTTTTATGTACCTCTGTTGGATCAGTGAGAACAAATAGGGCAGGTGAGGTGATGGTTTGAAGGCAGGGTTTAGTGCATTCAGGGCAGGTCTGTGTTCCAGGAGCCTCTCTGGCCCTGTGCACTCTGAGATCTCCCTGAAAATCCTGGAGAGCCGTTGCCCTGTGGATGTCTTGCACTACTGAAACACATTTTTTGGAGATTTTTGTAAAGGAACATGGTAGCAATGCTGTGTGGTTACAATATGGTTCAGTTTCACTAGTTTTAGATTGCTGTCAGCAGCATAAAATTTGCATATATTCCTGCACAAAGGCAGACTGAAGAGAGATGTAGTTGTAAGTCCTCTGCACAGGTATTGTGTTGCTTACAAAGTACTTGGAAAATTGTGGGGTGTCATTACATTCACTTCAGAGATTTTTCTGCCAGCTGCTTTTGCTAATTTCCTTGTGCTTAGGTGGCTGTCAGGGCAAAGGAGGCTGAAATACTGATGGCAAAGGAAAGGTTTTACAGATTTTGTTAGGTAACTCACAGAGAAATTTCAGAAGCAGGAGACTGCAAATGTCTGTTGCTGTCACAGGTGCTGCTGTGAAGCTCTCCAGAAGAGTGTCCTTGCTGAGTGAGACATTAAACAAATATCAATTAGATGTGTTTTGATAAAGCTATTTGAAAGTTCATGTAGTTGAATATCAAACTGTTGTCTTTTTGATCTAGGCCCATTGTTTGGTTTTGTTTAAAAAAAACAACAAAAAAGAGAAAGTTAGGCTTGAACTTCAGGGTTTTTCTTTATCTGTGTGCATGCCAGGTTTCTGCACCTCTGAGACAGGTGGTGGTGGCAAGAAATGTTTTTGGACACAGAAATTCCACTGTCTCTGCTGTTAGACTGGCCCCAGCACGGCTGTTAGAGGGATCTGGGAGTTAGAATGGGCCAGGGACTGTTTCCAGGGAGCACTTTCAGAGCAGCCACCCATTTTAAATTTCAGCCTCGTTAGTGGCCTGTGCCAGCTGACCTCAGCACTGGGGAGAGTTTGGGGTATGTCTCATCTGATTGTACAGTACACTGTCCCTGCTCAGGAGCTAGTGATAAATACAGCCCTGTGCTGTGCTATTGCACTGCAAACTTCTGTTCACCAGACTGCTTGAATTTCTTTTCTTTCAGGGGCAATAGAACTCGTGTTCTGCAGCTTTTTGCCTCCAAAATTACTCCAATGCTTAATTTCGAACATACGACTTTGTGTGTCAGCTTCGAATGCAATTTCCTGCATTTGGCATTTCAAGTCAAATACCTCTTTCTACAGCTATATGCACTAAAAGCACTTGGCAGTGCTTTTTTAGACATACATTTAATGGCAGGATATTTGGAATGAATTTTGAGAAAGCAAGGCTACCAAGTGTACCTGCCACGTGCTGTGATGAGCTAGGTAGCCTTGCTGTCTGCTGTGCTGTGCTACCTCGTGGCTGAAGGCTCTGTTGTTTCTGTGTTTCTGCATCCTTAACTCTGTTCAGCTCAGCCAACCTGTGTTCCAGTGCAGTCTTTCTGCTGACTTAGTAGCACAGCTCGTAAGGAAACTCTGAGCTCCTTCAAATTCAGGCTTTCCATGGCCTTTGCAACTGCTGTGTGGGGAAAAAAGCTGTATTAATTCCCAGCACGCTGGAGAGCAAGGCAGATGGAATAGAGCAAGTGAATTGTTTTCACATTAGTGTTATTCCTTGGAAATCTGGTAAGATAGTTCCTCCACTATGTCAGGGAGCAAAGGATCAGACGTGTTTCCATCAGGTGGAAAATAAAACAGTCTCTGCCTTGTACAGTAAATGAATTGTGTGAACAATTGTGTGTGCTGTGGGTGGCCACTATGCAGAGTAAACCAGTTGGTACTGGGACTAGGAAGATAAGTGTTTCCTGGAGTCTGGAGGCACACAGAATTCAATCCTTACTCTTTTGAAGCAGTTGGAAGGCAAGGTAGTACAGATCAGCCACATCCTACTGATGTATTTTCAGGTTTTTTGTCTTGACACACGGAGCTGCCGGGGAAGGTATTGTGCAGAGGGATGAAGGCAAGTGGTGCAAGTGCTTTATTTAAGCACTTGAGGTTGTTGTCTGTTCATTTCTCTTTGTATTTTCTTTTGAAATTATGTTAATATTTTGTCCTGGAGCTCAAAGCTCAGCTCCTTCTTTCCTATAATGAACTATATAGGTGCTTTGTGCATGCACTCTGTGTTGCCTATATTCTTCAACATTTCTGTGCTGTAATACTTCAAACTGCTTCTGTTAGAAACTGGAAAATATTTTTTCCAGGTGCTAGTCACATTTTCTGGGCTTGTTTTCCAGTTGTAATGTAAGAGGTTTAGTGCATGACTAAAGAATTTTTTCAAACCCCTTACAAAATGTTTTATAACACTAATGTTAGTGCCTCATACCTGACAGCATGATAACATCAAATTAGTAAGTGTTAAGTGCAGAGGGACCAGAGCAGCTGCTTACTGATTACAGTAGTACTGCTTTTAAACTTTCTCCACATCTTCAAATTGCCAAGTGTTTATTTTTGCCAGTGTTATTTTTGATTTTTATGCACATCAGAATAGCAAAGCGAGCGCTCTGGGTATAAAAGCACTTGCAGGGTTGTGTAACCTGTGTGTTGGTAGTGTGTGGATAAATGTATGTAGTGCATTCTGTGCATGCAGAGCTGGGAGAGGATATTAACTGTGATGAAGTCATGAACCCAGGCGCCCGCTATAGGCATCTGCAAACACTGGTTACCCTGGCAACAAGTGGGAAGAGGTTGGAGAGGAAAGCTGGAGTAGGTTGTTGCATTGAATTGTTTCTTCCTCACTAAAGCAGGGAGATGTTGAAAGGTATGATGTCCCTCTTTCTGTGTCGTGTACTATTTTATGTGTGTTTAGGCAGTTGTTGGGAAAGGGAAGGCTAAAAAAAAAGACTTGTAATTCAGCTGGATTGGAGAGGAACTTTTCAGTATCAGTAGTGACGTGCATGGCAAATCTGTGCTTTTCTCTGCGTGTTCATTTCGCTGTGTTGTGTTGTGAGAGTGCTAAATGGGTCCAGAGCACAGTACCTGCCCCATCCTCAGCCTGGGGACAAGTGTCTCTTGCATATTACAGCTTCAAAAACTGGTTTTATTTTAAACTGGGTTTGTAGAGCTAATGCTTGAAAACCTGCCAAGACAGTACAAGTACAGGGTAATACCAAAAGATTTATTAACTGATATTAAACCTGAGCTTCTGAACACCTTCAGGATGTGCTGCACTTACATTCTGGTGTTCTCACTTGTGCAGAATATTGTGGCTCATGAGTTAGTGGAGTCTTTACCTCCCTGGGGAAAGTTTTTATTAGAAGAACTAGGACATTGTGTTCAGGACTTTAACAGCATCTTCCTCAAAACAAATATTAAAATATTCTCTTCAGAAATCTGTTTTAGACAAATAATGAAGAGATCCAACTGTATATCCTTGATTGTACTTCTTTGTTTTGACCTTTTTGTCCGTAATGAAAAAAAGAACAAATATCTTTGCAATATATTAAAGTATAAATTATGATATGTACTCCAAAACAGCCAACTTTTGTTATTTTCAAGAAGTCTAAAAATATTTCGTTCATTAACTTTATTTTTAACTTGGTCACTTGTGTGGCATTATTTCTATTTAAATAAAAAAAATTAAAATTGCACAGTCCTAAATGAATAAAGTGTATGACCCAGTCAGGGATTAGAATTCTGTGACTGTATTGAACATCTCTGACAGCAAGAGATTGATTAACAGTGGTTCTTGATTTCTATTGTATTGAAAGGCACATTCTAATAGAATATTAACAAATATTGATAGAAATGCACAGTGTGCCAGACTCCTGTCCTTTAATTTCCATTCCCTTCTACATTAAAAATTGCTGTCAGATATTTTATTCAAATTTACATCGAATTTTACTGCACTGTAGATCTGCATCTTCAAAACTTGAAAAAATATGTTTTGGAAGATGGAGATGTGTATGAGGATGCTGATTGCTCCTGAGAGAACACAGATTTATACCAGTCTAGTAGCATCTTCCTAGAATTAGGCTGCTCAAAAGAGCTTTTGTCAGTGGGCCATAATTTGGTTAAAATAAAGTACAGCAAATCATTTTAAGCAATGATATATCTTATAATCAAACAAATATTGTAATCAGCATAAGAAGTAAGAGTTTTGTCATTAAATAATAATGCAAATCAGAGCTCTTACTCTGTATTGTGGACTAATAAATCCCTAATGTAGTTAAGTAGTAGAGTAGGTACAAAACTGCTCTCAGTTAGCAGTATAGTTGAGGCTGTGGGATTTGCAGTTTATTTGTATATAGCTTTGTACCTGCTGAGTTAATCACTGGTTTGTTTTCTGGGTTAATAAGGGGATAAGAAAGATTCTGTCAGTACTTACCCTGGCTACTTCAGACACTGATGCTGGAGTAAGTTAAGAATGAGTTGACTTCTCCTCTTGTGGAGTAATCTGAAATCATCATCATCATTTTCATCTTGCTTTTCTTCAGATGTTGTTGTCATGTTTGATCAGGGTCTTGTAGCCATGGCAGTGTGGGAGTGCTCTGGGTTCAGGCTGCAGCCTGTCATCAGCACCTGGGATGGGATGGGATGGATGGGATGGGATGATGGGATAGGCTGCTCCTTTGGCAGCATGGGGTTAAATCCCTGTGTGCTGCTGGAAAGGGCAGGCAAGACCCAGGGATCCTTCAGCTGTCCTCTGCTTCTTCAGAAGGGAGACAAAGCTTTGGGATTTTCCTGCTCAAGATTCCTGCAGTTAAGCACTTCCTTCTGTGTTGTTTCTCAGCTGATCTGCTCTATTAATACATGTACAGATGCAAGTATTATTTTCCTACTTCCAGTGCTATATTTTGAAGTATCCAGATAGAAATGTGCAAGAGAGTGCTGAGAATGAGGACCACGTTCATCTGCATTAGGCTGTTCCATTTTGTGCTTGCTAGTGAGTGGAACATCTCAGAACAGGAGCTGCCTGTGAGCTGTGCTGGAGTGGGTGACCTTTCCTTTTCGGGAGCTATTGGACACTTCTCTACAAGCAGTCTCATTTATCCCAAGGCTTATATGAGCTTTCAGCTGCAAGTCTGGATGATGGGGCTTTTTCTTTTTCTGTGAAAATTAGTGGATGGAAGAACAGCCTGCTTTGCTGAGATTTTTTTCATACAAGTTATTCAAGAACCATAGAAATGATAACTCTGTACAAAAGTTGCATCTTTCAAACTGCGTAGATCAGACTGTTAAGCTGTGATGTTTTCTGAAGCAGTTTCTGCAAGGGGAACTCTTGTACAGGAGAATATTACCATGGTAAATTCTGAGATCTTCTCTATATTGGTGGAGATGGAGAAGTGTTTTCAACACTTGAGGGGGTGGGAGCAGTTTTCCTATGAAGAAAAGTTAAAATATGTATTCCTTTTTAAGACGTTGCATGGTCAAAATCCCAAATTAATTTAGAGCATTGCCATACAAAGAATTTTAGAGCAAGTGAGACTGTGACTATCCACTGCATGTGCTGGTCCATGATAGCTGCCTATGCATCCTTAGCCTGTGGAAATACGAGGTGATTCAAGTTAGACTAGGCAGCCCTTTGTTTTTTGAAGAATGTCTTTGTTTTTAAGAGAGAAGAAGAGCTTGTTTGTGTGTCCATAGCCTTGAAAGGGTCTCTGCCCTGCCCCACAAGGGCACTGAGAGCTCTCAGTAGTCCAGTGAAGATGACTCCTGCTCTGTACAGCATGCAGCCCAGTGTGTAAGGAGGCTGCTTTGACATTGCATTCATTTAAAAGCAGGTACAGCTGGTACAGGACTGCACACACACATGGATTCTGAGTTACAAACATCCCTGGCTCCAGAATAGCAGAAGGTGGGAAGTTTAGGCTAATATATTTATAGAGGTACAGTGGAGGTATCAGTGAAGAGTGGGCATTCAGTATCACTTGATGCTGCTTTCATGAGAAGTAGATTTGGCCCTGGTAGTCATTGTTACCAGTAATGACTCTGCCTCAGCAGTGAGCTGTGCTCAGTGTAGCAGGTACCTGTGGCTGCACATCAGAGAGGGCTCCATCCATCACTGCTGGCCCTTCATTAAGGATGATGGGTTTTGCTCTGCACGTGGCAGCTCTTCCTTCCAGCCCTCACAGCTCCAAAGGAAATGCCCAGCTCTCCTTGCTTCTGCAGATGTGCAGAGATGACAAAATGTCAGACTCAACATTTTTTTACTTCGCTTTTTAAATGACATTTACCTTTTTTTGAGAATTGAATTGATGGCACTAAGTATGAAAAAGTTGCTTTTGCCACCTTAACTTGCCAATATTTAATTTCACTCAGTTTAGAAACAGAGCAAGGCTTAAAAGGATTTTTCTACATGTTGGTAAGACAGCAGAAGGATTGAGGCTTAGGAGAGAGATCAGGATGTCTCTTAATCTGTGAATTATATTTCATTACTAAAGAGGAAGAAGAGCTTGAAGTGCCTTTGGAGGGGCTTGGATTTCAGCAGCAGGAGTCGCGGCTTTGTCAGCAGATGAAGATGGCCACTGTCGCGCCATCGCCAGAGCCCGTTTGCTGGCAGGCGGAGCCCGTGCCCAGCACAAACTCGGGACATGTTTGTACCCCAGGTAGGAGCTTCCTGTGCTTCAGGCAATTCTGAAATGGGGTGGTGAGCTGTGCATCAGTGCAGGCACTGCTTGCTTGGACAGCTGGGATGGACATTGCTCGGTTTCTCTGCCTGCCTTCCAGTCAAGGTTTGCAGAGTTCAGAGGCGTTCCTGGCAATGCTTCCTGGGCAAGAGCCCTGTCAGCCCTTAGTGGTGGCTCTGGCTGCTGCATGTCTGGCATGCTAAATACCATGGCAGCAAAGCCAAATAAAAAACCTCCAGTACCAGCTTTCATGCAATATAGTTTGTGCATCCTTTAAAGCAGAATTTTTCTTTCACTTGAAGTCTTATATGGGGCAGTATGATAACACTTTGGATTACACTGTTGGGATATTTAGCAGAAGGAAATGGTTTCTCACAGAACTGACTCAGTCTAAGTAAACATAAAAACCAGCATTACAGCAGTTAATGTGTTCTATCCCTCCTCTGCCCTCTTCCCAAGAGAAGAAGTTGGTGTTTTAATTGAAAAAAATGTAAAACCTGTGGTATTTCAGGCAAGCATAATCTAGATATTCATGTTTGGAGTATCTTGTTTTTCCTTATTTGTGAGCAGATTATCCTGTGTCTGATTACTGTCTGGAAGGATTGGCTGCCCATGGAGATGGGTCACTGACCTTGATGGAAAGCCATGCCTCATCTGTTGTGGCAGCTCTTACATTCCTGTGTGCTGTTGAGAACATGCAATTCAATTTTACATCCCTTAGCTGCTGCCTGTTTCTCAGGGTAGCATTAGGAAACTGGCATTTTATTTTGCTGTGTGTAAATGGCCATGTCTGTTCCCAATTCTGCCAGAGATGGATTTGACAATACTGGATCTGAAAAAATGTATATGAACACCTGTCATTATTACCAGACTGAGAGAGGCTCTGGTGTTTCCATTTATATAATTTCTAAAAAATAATTTTGACTCCATGTGAAGCAGCAATATTAATAAGAAATCTCTTTTAACAAATACTCAATTTTTAACATCACAGTGTTGTTGTCTGCTGGTTATTGTTGTGTATACATAATTTTGTAACGTGGTAGTGCCCAGGGAAGGGCTGGATCCTTCTTGTGAGATGTGCTCAGTAAACACTGTGAGGAAGTTTGCATTGCAGAGGCCCCAAGCTGAGGCACTTGGGGAGGATGTGGAAATGATGCTGATGGTGTGGGAGCCCATGGCATGAGCACACCAAGGAGGCTTTATGGCAGGATCTGAACAGAGTAATGGGGAAATTCTGACAAGTGTTACCATATATTTTCCTCTAAATGTTGAGGAGTTGCTCTCTCAGTAATTGAAGAGACAGCACTGTGGTGAAGGAAATGAAGACTCAGAAGTAAAGCTGAAGAACTTTGTTTGTTGCATTACAGACTGGAGAGACAGGAGGTGATTGCATCTGACACAAGTGGGGAGATGGTGTTTGTGGTAGGTGTAGATGGCCAGGGCTACACTACCATTTGTTGTGCTTGGTCAGGTTGAGTTTCTGATATCCAGTAAGATATTTTTTAATTACTACTGGTTTCCAGTTGTCATTATACAATCTTTTCTCTGGTTCTGAGCTTTGGTTATTGCAAGGCTTGAAGAAAGGCCTTTTGAGCCAGCCTTACATCTAACAATGAACTCTTCCCCCTTCTTTGACATCTGAAATCCTAGATAACTTCCTAACATATTTTTTCCTTGCTGTTTTCTGTTTAGCCTCCAGTTCCAAGCCTGAACTCAGCTCCAGTTCACAGACTTTGGGAAGTCAGCAGAACAAGACAGATGGCACCCGAGTAAAAACTCGCATTCTGCCCAACATGCCAAAGCTTTTCATACCTTCATCTGTCACCAAATTTCCACCTGAGATCACTGTCACTCCACCCACTCCCACCCTCCTTTCTCCAAAGGGCAGCATTTCAGAAGAGACCAAGCAAAAATTAAAGGTAATAAAAGGGAAACAGTAATTTTTTAGATTATTGTTTTTATCTTAATTCTCCTCTCAATAAAATACTTGTATGAAAGAAGCAACAGTTCATGTCCCCAGTTCATAAGCAGAGGTAGATAAGTAGTGGAAGGAGGTGCTAGCTGTTACCAGCAGGAGCCAGTTCTTAAAGGACTGGTGCAATACTGGCTGTGGGTGAAATGAGAGCTATTCTAGTCCCTGTCCCTTTTCTGAGAGATTTGGAAAAAATTACAAAAATGGCTGAGTGACCTAGTGCAGCCATTGCAGTTCTCAGATTAGTGGAAGCTACCAGAACATTAACTGTGGGGAAGCCTACTGGTAAATGTGATGTTGTTTTACATTAGGATGACATCTTTTATCAACACAAGACAGTTATTGAATGTGCAGGAATAGCAACCAGTGGGCTTTTATCCCTGTGATCATGGGTTTATCCTGACTATTTAGCAATATATTCTCTCTCTCTCTTTTTGGGATCAGTCTGCTATTTTGTCTGCTCAGTCTGCAGCGAATGTAAAGAAGGAGAGCCTTTGTCAGCCAGCTTTGGAAATCTTAGAGACCTCAAGCCAGGAGTCCTCACTGGAAAGTGATACTGATGAAGATGATGACTACATGGACATATGAATGAATTCTGGCCATCATCAACACCAACCACATAACCATTCTTCTTGTTGCCAGCATCTCTGGAAGTTGAAACATCTTCATTGGCATTACTCTCCATTTAATTGGCATCATTGTGTTCTTCACTCTCATTACCTTTGTTATCACCACAGCCACTTGTGTTGCCTTCAGACTCTTGGCCATTCTCCCCATCATGGTGCTTGACAGAAGGAATGATTGGTCGTACACCAGGCAGTTGGTTAATCTGGATCACGCTGTCTCCAGGAACTCCAGCAAACACGAGGATGTTCTGAGCTGCACTTCATAGCTCTGCTGTTCCTGCTTCTCCAAACCAGAGCCTTGGGAGTTGCTCCGGTAGCTCTTTTCTATAGTGTTTTCCTCCTTTTTGTTGTCTTGTATTTTCCCCCTCTAGCTAAGTTTTACTCTCAGTAATTCAGCAACCTGATGTCTGTCTAACCATGCCATGATTAATCCAACAGCTCCTTTTGAGGTGAATGGAGTAGGAAAAATTTGCTGAGCTGGTAGAGATTTTAATTGCATCAAGAAAGTCTGTGGCTTTGTCACAGGGCAAGGAGGGTGAGCTGAGAGTCTGTCAGCTCCTTCACACTGCTGGGGGCTTTGTTGGAATTTGACTCCTTCCAATAGACAAAAGAGCCAGCTTTTCCAGGCAGACAGAGAGGCTGGTCTCCTGTTTGTACTCATTTCACACCGATGTATGAGGTCCAGCAAAATTTATCTACCTGAATGTTGGCTTAAAGAACTGATCTTTCCAGAATTGTCTTACAGTCCTTTCTCTTCTAATGCCTTGGACAAGCATTTTGAATTGGGGGCTAGATGATATTTTTATGGTGGTATTGAAAAAAAAAAAACTTGAAAGATTTCAGTACCATTTCAGTAATGTCTGTTTTTTACAGAATGACACGAAAAGGTGTTTTTTATCTATCTGCAGAGGGACTGCTCACAGTTATTTATATGAGAAAATAATGGTGACAAAAATCCTTTTTTTTTTCTACTGAATGTTAACTTTGTAAAATAATGAATGCAAACCATGCAAAAAAAAATACGTCACACACTATATATACACCCGCGTGCGCCCACACACATATATATATGTGTATGTACATATATATATGTCTGTATATGACAACAGGAAATGCATACAGCTTGCAATGTCGGATTTCTTTGTGTTTGGGGGGTTGGTTTTCTGTAAAATGCAGAGCTTTGTATAAACTTTTGGGTTTCTTTTCTAATAAAGTTGAAATGCACTGTTGTCTCTGTTTGTTTGAGAGGGCACAAGGTGCCGTGGTTCTGGAAGGAGCCCTGCTCCTCTTTCCTTCTATTTTTTGGGTGACAAAAAAGGGGTTGGGGGACTCGATGGGAGCCCCTTTGTTTTCAGAGGACTGCCAGAGCTCTTGGGGAGGGTTTGGTGTGTGTGACCCAGAGCCCAGTGTTGCCAGAGTTGCCTGCAGTGGGTTCAGTTCCCCACCGAGACTGAATTCTTCACCCATCTTGGTGCCTTTGAGAGCTGATGGGCAGCATGAGGGGGAAGACACCACATGGGGAATGGGATCACACAGAATATTTGGCTGTACAAATTTGCACTTGATCCATTATTACAGTGACTGATCTGGTTGATAAGAATGATAAATGGACTGTGGATAAAAAGAAGCTGCAGCAAACTTGGCAAGGTTGTTCTCAAATTCTGGGGGTTTTGTTTTGAAGGAAATCTAGTTTACAAGGAAGTGAGCATGTCCATTTTGGATGTGTTAGCAACTGTTTGTATAACTTGTTCACTCACTACAAGTGATGTTGAGGTGAGTGCAATTGATACAGAAAAGATGAGGCAGCTGATGGTAAAAGCAAACAAGTGTTTTCAGTAAAATGTTTTCAGTGTTTACTCTGATTTGCTGTAGGTTATTATAAATGCAGTGTATAGCATACTGTGTAGTCACTGCCAGGTAAAAAGCTGAGGAAGTTTCAGGTAAGCATGATGTTTAGGTTTTTTAGAAGAAAGGACAGAATTAAATAAATCAGCTGCTTATGAGAAATTGAAGGGGGAGGGTGTAGTTCTGAAAAGGGCTTTTCACCCAAATGGAGTAGACTGCACAGACTGTTTGGCTAATGTGTATTCTTAAATGTATTGCTTACTTAAAGATCACATTTAAATTTTTAGTTCCACACTTTAGCTTGAGTTTGATGTATAAAGCATTTGATTTTCTAATTGAATGTGACCACTGAAAATTGTTGATTTTCCTTTATTATTCTTAAAGATTCCTTGGTGTTAGGCTTTCTGGGTTTTTCCTCCAGATTTCCTAAAATGCTGGTCTTGAGCTTTCTTTGGAATTCCAGTCCTGCTTTTTGAGAAGGATTTAGAATTTTGCTGGTTAGGAAAGGTAGAGCAGTAAGTGTAACTGTTCCTACCAGCATCAAGAGCTGCATTTGCTGGACTGCTCTAAAGTCATTTTAACCTTCAAACTACTCAACTATGCAACTTGTTTTATCCTAAACTGAATTCTCTTACTTGGTTTTCCTTTTTTTTGTTTTTTTTAAATAAATTTCTGATTTTTTTTATTCCCATTATGCTCTTGAGTAGCGCAAGGACTTTTTTCAAGCTCAAGAAATTACTGAGACTGAGCTATACAGGCCACCTCCCTCCAATCCTGCCCTTCTGCTGTTGACTAAATGTTTCTCAGCTGTGGGCCTCCTTCCACAAGGGTGTTACTGCTGCACTGGAGGAGCCTTTCTTCTTCTCCACGTGTGACATCTCCTCTCTGTAAGTACAGCTGATGTAGTTCTCCATTTCAAGGAGCCACATTTGGGAGTGAAGGTGCCAAGGTCCCTGGATGCACTGACACAAGGATGTTTGTCTGCAGAACCATCCCTGAAGGTGCTTGAGCAAGAACTTCAGATCCTTACAAGCAGAGGTGTTCCCTGAGGAATGCATCTCGTGAAGCTTGGCCATGTCATCCTATGGAACTGCCAAGAAAAAGTGTTGCAGTGAAACTGCAGTTAGTGATGGCTTGGAGGAGATTCCTTTATTTTGGTCTAATCCTGGTAGTAAGAGCTTAAAATTCAAGCCTAGGCAAGATGCAGCTTACCAAGTTGCAGATCAAATGTAAAGACTGCATCTGCCTTCAGGATTTACTGGGTAACCATTGCTTCTGCAGTCTGTGTTCCCAGGTGTCTTTCTGATGTGCCAGACAAAGAAATGGCAGCTGCTGAACTGTGTTGCTCTGGCATGGTTTAGGTTTGGGTTTTCCCTCTGGAGCCAAAGGGACAGGAATGTCTGGTGCCTAAAACAAACTTTAAGGTGAGGTCTGTGACCAAGTGGAGTGAGGCTTTCTCTCTCTTTTTTTCCTTGACAGTAATTGATTAAAAAACAAATAATTTTTGGCTACTGAAAAGCCAGACTCTTAAGACTTTTAGGCAAATAGCAAAACCATTTTTGTTCCAAAGGAGATGGAAAAAGGAGTTATTTTGAATTGGCTGTGGAGAGCAATTTGTGGGGGGTTGATTTCCTTTCTGTGCTTCCACTGGGCCCTGGCTTTGCACAGAGATGTCTTTCACTGTTGAGGTGAAAGGATTGTTCAGATATATGGCACTGGGGCTTGGCTGTTTGCAATTGCATTTCCTGGCACAGGGATTATATAATCCATGTGTGGTTAAGACCATTGAGAATTTCTCTCTCTCAGGCAAGGACTAGTGTTTTACTAAGAATTAATTTTGTTGAGCACAGCTGTCATTAGTGGCTTCTGCCCACTGTCTGACAAATGCTGTAGCATTTTCTTCAAAAGCTAATAATGTTCCCTTCCACAACCAAAATAGCAGATCAAGGAAGATACCAAGTACCTCCTTAATTTTATTATATGCTAGGGTTTGTCAGTTGTTGTCTCTTGGGATTTTTTTTTGTTTTTTTTTTTTTAATTGGAAACAGATTTCTCATGAATAATGAAATTAATGTCTTTTGCAGCCAAAATAAACACCATATGGTCAGGGAGAAAGGGACCAGGCAAAGATGAGGAAGGCACAGCAGCAGCTGAAGCTGATAGGAGACAAAATGGACTGAAGGAAACAGAGGGGCCAGGTGAGAACAGACAAAGCCTTACCATTGAGGTGGGATGACAGCACTGTTGACACCACTGTGAAAAGCCCAGTATGGAACTGGAAATCCCAGTGAGGGTGAAGCACCTGGGGTGTGGCCTGTGCCCAGTTTCACGCTGAGCACAGCTCATTTCTGCTCCTGCAGGTGCTTTCATGCTTTAGGGCACTGGGTGGCAGGTCGATGAGTTGAGATGCACAGAACCAGAAAGCACAGCAGACATCAACTTTGTGGCCTCCTAGTGCTGGAAAGCTGGGATGAAGAGGCTTTGTGCTGGAATTTGAAGATGATGGTGAGAGGTTCACTGTAGGCTGAGTGTTAATTGCCATCTTTCCCTTCCAGTTAATGGCCAGGCATTCTCTGATGCCAAGCTGTGATGTTATTTATGGGTTCTGGAGTCCCCCAGGGTACTGTACACAGGTGTACTAGCCCAGGTCTTGCCTTTGTGGGACTCTCAGCTGTCCTTGCAGGGCACGGTGGGCAGGTAGGATTGCAGGGGACGAGGGACCAGCACCTGGGTTTGTTGGCTTCTGGAGGGGGAATTACCTTCCCTCAAATGGCTCTTCCACATTCATACCTACAGAATCCCAGGGAAATCCCAGCAGAGACTGAAAGGTGCATCTCCCTGGACAGACATTTCTGTTCTGCTGCTGCTTGTTTAATGCATCTGTGACAGTGACACCCATCAGCAAGTGCTTGTTTAGCCAGCTCCAGAGGCTCTGGTGCAGCCCTCAAAGCTGCCTGTGAGCTCACTGGCCTCGGCCTCAGCCTTGTGCGGGTGTCTGGGGGCTGTCCCGTGTCACCTGGGGCTTCACTGCCTGCTCCGGGAGCGCTAGAGGGGGCCCTAGGACAGAGGAGGGAAGGGAGGGGGAAGGGGAGGGGACCAACCCCCACCCTAAATGGATGTCCAAGGTCTGTCTTGAAACTGCCGAGACTACAGTGCAGTGCTGGTTTTGACCCCATTGAGGTCTAAGGGCTTTCTGCTACTGTGCCATCTGGCCTTTGCATAATGCATGGTGTGACTGCGGGCACAGGGGTGGGAATCCTCACAGGCTGGTGACAGGACTGTGTCCCTGCCCATGGCAACACAAAACAAGAGCTTGCTTTCTCACACTAATATTGACACTGGCAGGAAAACAGATCCACTATATACTTGCTTTTCACACAAAATCTGTTTGCCCCATTACTCTTTTTCCCTTTTTTTTCTCCTTAACTCCCCCATGAGAAGTCCCCTGGGTGTTTCCATTGTCATAATGTGCAGTAGATGACACTGGGGTGTCATGGCTGTCTCCTGACAGTCAGCTTTGTGTGACATGGCTCAAATAATGTGTTCAGCTTTGTCAGGGGGAATCCTGATCAGTTCAACCCTGCTTCATGGTAGAGGTGTGGGGCCTGTGCCAGCATAACTGAGCCCAAGGGTCAGTGACAAACATGCAGCTTGTGCCTCTGTGAAATGCTTTGAGGTAGTTCTGTTCGAGTCAAATTCTAATCAGGGATGAAAGTGTGTTTGAGAATGATGGAAGAAAGATGCAGTGTTGGAGCTTGGATAAAACCTTGTGAGGCAGTCAGTGTTATGTGGAGCAGCCCTGAGGTGAGATCAGGTCCTGCAGCCATCTGGCAGCTCAAGAAGGGGAGCAGGGTTGTGGAGCTTAGGCCACGCTCTGACTGCAGAATCAAAAACCAAATCACTTCTACCAAGGGGAAAAGCAAAATCACACTTCTGCCTGCCTGTAAGATTTATCTGCACAATTAAATGGTTGTGTCTGTAGCTGGTAGAAAAACATTCCATTATATAATCCCAGTGGGAGGAACACTCTGCAGTGTCTCTCTAAGTGCATTGTCTTACTGAAGGAAACTGCCTATCTAAAGCCAAGTCAACATATATGGTAAAAAGTAGTTTTTGCTCTCAGATTAGACATAGATATCCCCCTCTCAAGTTTTATTTCTCAGCCTATTTTTTCTCTCCCATCTCTTTCAGAGACCTTGCAAACAGCAGTGAATTCCAGTATAAATGGAGTATAAACAAAGTTCATATATGGTATAAGCATATGAGAACCACGCTGGAATGGTATTCATTTAATTTTAGTTGAGTGATATAATAGCTACAAGTGAAAGGCCATGTAACAGGGCAAAGGTATTTTAGAAACAGTGCTTCCTGTGAGAATGCTGAATTATTACATACATCCACAGTTAGCCTGAGAACCTGCCTCTAAATTCACATTCCTTTCATTTTGCTTCTCTGAGGTGTCTGACAGATACAGAGGGCTGTTCACAAGGAATAATATGCAACTGAGTTTAATCTGCAATATGCATTGCATGAACTATGATCTAATATAGCACTGAACACATACTGTTCAGTAATAATTAGTGAAGGATGCTGTATGAGCAGAAAAGCTTCATACTCAGAAGTGTTCTTTGATTCCTTGTAATTTAAGTCACACCAGAGATTTAATTTCCTTAAATTACACCCTAATGTGTATGAAGAGTCACATTTTCTCTTCTAAATGCATGGATACATATAAAATGCAACTCTTTCAGTAAGATTGCAGTGATAATTTTCCCTTTTTGAGATGGCACTAGATGCTCGAAGAATTGCTTGGCTTGTTAATTGAGCCAACATACTCACCAAGAAACTCCCCATGCTATGTGGATGTCAGAAAGCACTCTGAATACAGCAACTTGTCACTTAGGAATGTCTTGGCTGTAAGTCAGATCTCCATTAGGTTAGGGTGGGTTAGGGAAAAAAATTAACCTTTAGAAATTGGTAGTGGAAGTTCTGAGCTTACAGCGTCAATTTACAATGCTGTGCCCTCAAGTAAGCAGCACAAGTTCCAACAAATAACTTCTGTCATGGCTCTCCCAACAGACACCCTGCTGGAAATGCTTCCTACACTTGATAAATAAATGGGCTTTCCTGGGAGCAAAACAAAGAGCCTGCCGTGTTTCCTCCCAGCAAGCAGCAGTGCTACAAGGTGATTTTTCACTCTGGCTTGCTTGGAGCGTAACAACAGCTTGGGATTGCACACTGTGAAGTGTTTCTGCAAGGAGAAATGCAGAGGATTCCTGGGCTGTGACCCCCTTGCTCTGCAAGCTCAGGAAGCCTTTGGATGGTGCCAGTGCAGCTGAAGCAGCTGCTGGTGTCCAGGCAGAGCTGCCAGCTCACGTTTCAGGGGGATGAGGCAGACGTGGCTCCTTCTGCAGGAGCCAAAGGAGCCAAGGGCATTTCCTGCTACACCTGCATGCCCCGAGGCTGTTCAGTGTCTCTGAGATGGACATTCCAGTGAGCTGCACAGGGATTCTCCTACAAGGGCAGTGTTACCTGGCCTGTACTTTCCCTTGGAAGCTGTTAATTAATAAAGCTGTTTTTCTCGGTGTGAGAAAGCAGTGCAGGATTGCTGGAAAGCCTGGGATTGTTTGAATCCCTGGATGTGTTGCACTGCCTCCCCCTTGCCACAGAGCTGTCCCTGTGCAGCTGCCTGGCTTGGCTGGGCCCCTGGACGTGGATTGGCAGCTGCTGAGAGCCAGACACGAGGGCCTTACCAAGTGTGCACAATTCACTGCTGCTCTGCAGGTGTCACCCTCCAAACCCGGCAGTTCAGTCTGGACAACTGAGAATTCTGTTAAAGTGTAAGAGAGAGTAAACAGTGTGTGCTTAAATGCACTGCTGCTGCATTTTATTTTTTTAATAAGGTGAACTTGTTGCAGTGTCAGTGAAACTCAGAAACAGCCAGAATGTGGTAATGTCCAGGCTGGGTGTGTGGTCATGTTTCAGTTACAGCTCAGGCACAGACACACCAGTGTCTCTTATCTGGTACTATCAGCACGTGTGGAAGAGTATCTGGAAAGAATATGAAAATATGGAAATGTATTTCCAGCTGCAGAGTGTCCCTTGGGAGGAGGGAGAGAGGAGGAGGACAATGTTTCTTGTTAAAGATGTGCCTGACTTAACAAGGTACCAAAACATGAACAGCTCCTCTTGATTTCAGTGAGGACAGCAAAGGGCAGCCTCAGGTTGTGTGTCAGCCCAGGCCTGTGATGTGTACAGTTTCTTCAGTCACACAAAGTATTTCTACAACTAAAATTTCCATGGAAAGTAGCTGCTTCAAAATAAACAGACTTAACTTCCTTAATATGGGCAAACTCAAAAGTTCACAGTTAACCACTGAAAAATGCAAAAGGTCAAGGAAAAGTGGAAATATCTCAGCTGGTAAAAAAAAAATTAGTCCTAATTACTTTTCCCTGAAATTATGGTGGCTATGACATATAGAGGAATTCTGCAGAACAACTAGTGTGAGTTCTGTTCAGTGACATCTGTCTTCATGTCAGGCATGTGTTTATTAGGAATATAATTTTCTTTAACAGCTTTTCTCCCCCATCACCCCCCGGTGGCTGATACTGCTCCAGCAAGGAAATCCTGGTGGCTTTCAGAACTGGTGATAGGTTTGGGACAGGATGGACTTGAAGCTGGTTCGTTCTTCCTGGGTTCTGTATCTGGCCTTTGTCAATATTCACTTTCTGCATCTATTTCATGATAACACCATTGATTTATTGGTTAAATCATAAGTCAAAAGAACTCAGTTTTGCCTCAGAGCTTTCCCACTAGCTGGTGAGATTTTCAGTTTATCTTCCATTTTCTGTCTCCAGCAAATAAAAACCACTTGTCCAAAACTGTCCCCCATCCCCTAAATGGCTGCTGAAATTGCAGCTAGGACATTTTTATATGTCATAAATTGTTTATAAATTTATCTTCTAGCCAATTTAGGGTAAAACTATGGGTATTTTCATCTTGAGTGATTGAATATGAGTATCCACTTGGAACCACTCCCATAATTAAGTTAAATGAGAGCAACACAAAAAGTTACCTGGGATTTTGTGATGGTGAATAATTCCAAATAACTCAGAGCTTCCCATGAGCAGAGTTCTGGAGAGGACTAAAAAGTGTCTGCTCATGTAAGAGTAGAACATGCTCAGTTTTTCTGGAGAATCCTTATCTCTGAATGCTGAGAAATTGGCATAGTGCAGTGCAGCAAAACCAAGTCTCTGTTCTAATTAAGACTTACTTGGATTTTTCAGTTTTTCCCATTGCCTGGCTGAAATTTCCTGTGTCTTGTAACCATTTAACAATATGTTACTAACCATCCATTATGTCCTGCTTTATTCTCTTTCAGATGAAAGAGCCATGTAAAAAAAAGGGTTCGCCAGCCCCTGTGACTGAATTTGAGCGATAATGTCAATGGAATTAACACACTGCCATTGCTGAATGGTCTCCTGGGGCTGTATAAACATCAAGGTAACACATTTCCAAAGCAGAAGACATTACTGCTGTGATACTGTTGTTTTGAGAATATTTCCTCACTGCCAAAACACTGATGTAGAGTTAGCATTTTGCCTGCTGGAGAATGATGTTGGAGTGGAGAGGGTTGATTCTGCTGCTTTTATTTTTGCTGAATTCTGATTTATTTGTTGAAGATAATCTCTTACAATGTTTGGCTAAACATTGGAAGTGGAATGAGAGCATAAGTACTTTGAGGTTTATTTAAGATGACTTCTGATTGGTAAATGCATTTAAATGACAGCTCTCTTAAGGGCCTAACTCCATTTCTGAAGGCAACCTCCTGGAAAAGCTGGGCCAGAACTGCTGTCAGGAAAGCCAGGATCCTTCAGCTTGGGCTGAGTTTGCTCAGGAATAACAGTCTCCCACACTATCTCCATCCATTAACATAATTTTTATCTCTGCAAACAGGAACAGACTGAGGCTTGAATGCCCTTGGTATGTTGCTGAATAAGATGCAGGCTTCAGTTTTAACTCTGGGGATGGCAAACAAGTTGTAAGGCCAGGCTTGTCAGAAAACCTTTTAATGGTGATAATCCCAGTGCAGATTTGTTGGCACTGTCTCACCTAATGCAAGACAGAACTAACTAATGAGGATGTGGCACTGAAGCAGTTTGGAACTCCCTGGGTCACAAAATCAGTGAAGCTGGCTGCACTGCAGAAGCCACAGCTGGCCAGGGGGACATGCAGGTATCAGTGATAATTTCCTTTATTCTCATCCTGAAAAAAAGAATTGAACAGGACCTGTGTTTCTGCAGGAATATTTTCATTTGTCTTCAGGCAAGAAGAAATTCAGGCAGTAAGTGCTAAACCAGAACCTGACAAGTTCTGTTCCTAAATAGCTGTTGTCATGTGAATTTTACTTCTCTGCAAGGTTAAAGCCATCTTTAAACAATGAGTTGATGGGTTGCTGCATTTCTGCTCATCAGAGACCATAACCCAGGTACTGAAGGGTGGGAAGTCAGCCTCAAAGTTGGCCTTACTGGACAAAGATGGGCATACTCCTCTGCAGAATCCAGGAGAAACACTCACTGCCTCAACCAGAGCTGCGTCAGCTCTGGTAAAAATGGCTTCAGTGTGCAGAGCTGAATCTGGCACTTCTGTGAACATTAGGGCTGGAACAGAAGAGAGAGAGGCATTGTCCATTGCAGTTTGCTGCAAGAACAGCCCTAGGTTGGATTCCTCAAAGGGAAGGACTTCTCACACAGGGAATGTTCTGTTTCTGGCCTGCTCTTGGTTACCAAGGGATAGAAAAGGAAGTTGTGATGGGAAAAGGGAGCAGCTGCCTGTGGCAGGAGTTTGTTAGCACACAGAAGATGACTTGGTGACCCATGAACACTGTGCAGGAGTTAAGTGAACAGAGTGGGCATGGTTGTGTAACCTGAAGCTCTTTTCTCTCCCCTGAGGGCCCTTTGAAGCCCTCTGAAAGCCCAGAGAACAGCTCATAAACTTTGTGCTTCAGAATTGCAGAGAAAATGCTTCTCTCACCTGTGGATCAATCTTTTGTCAGCTCTCACACAATGGCTGGTGGCTGTAGTCTATCTGCACTGTCACCCAAAGGCACCCTGTGGGAAATGTAACCCAGTGGCTCACTAACTTGTCACCTGTCCCCTCATGCTGACCTAAGCCCTGCAGTGCAAAGGAAGGGTGCAGGGCACTCTCCCAAGGGCAGTGGTGTACAGAACAATCAAATAAACTCAGAAACAGAACACTACAGTGTTTCTGTTGCAGTCACACCTCCCCTGGGAGTCAATAGCTGAATTATGTGAATTCTGATGTGTGGGAACACAGGACATGTGTAGTGCTGTGACCCACAGTGTGTCAGTGAGCCTGGGTTCCATCCCACAGAGCAGCAGCCTGTTCCTGTGCCAGCAGAACATCCATTCTTCCTGTGCCCTTGCATTCATTTGAGGAATCACAGGAGCAAGAGAGGAGCAGATCCATCAGAGCCTTCTCTGCTGCTCACACCAAGGCAGGATTGTTCTCTGCAGTGCCACTGGTATGTGCAAAAAGCCATTAAAAGCCTAATACAGGAAGGACTTTGTCTGTTCTCTGCAAGCAGGCTGTCCTTGCACAGCCACAGTGCTTTTTCCTGGATAGTCAAATTGCTTCTCTCTCATTTTCATCCCAGCTAATGAAGATAATTATATCCCTTTGTAGAATATTAATTCCTCTGTCATCTGTATGTTTACACCCTGCAGATGTGTTCATTTCTTCTTTGTGAGCAGGGCCATCAATCATGGAAGCTTTCCTTCACCAGCTCTCCTAATCCTTTCTGGTGCTCACCTCACCCAGTCTCCCTCCAGTTCCCCAGTAGCTTTGATAATGAAGTGATAAGAATTACATGTGGTTTTGCCAGTTTGTTTTACAGCAGGCTCACAGAAAGAGACCCTGCCACTTTCCTGCTCAGCTAAATGCTATTTTCACATATGTATCCTCTGGTTATGTTTGTGGTTTTATTTTCAGCAAGGAAATGAAATCACACCTAGTGCAGAAAACCCTAGAAATTACCTCTGTAATGGAACCTCCTTAATATCACCACATCTTTATTGGTGGATATGGCTGAACATCACTGTTCAAAACAAAAGTTTAAGTGATCTTCTCTTAAAGGGAAAATCTGGAACTGGGGTGAAGAATTCCAGAATTCAGCAATTCCTCCTTTGGACAGCTTCTTCAGAGTATGGTGCAAAGGGAAGAGAAGGAGTAGTTCCATCTTAGAGAGGAAACACAAGACAAAAAAGTCAGAAAGACATACTGGTGGACCATGTATGGACTCAGATTTCAATTTTTTGCTTCAGGTTTCTGATAATCCACACCAGCCCTCCTCGGCTGCTGCTGTAACTTCTCCACTCCTGTCCTGTGGAGCACAAGCCCTCCAAGTCTGGTAGGTTCTCCCTGCACTGTCAGCAGTTATTTGGAAATGAAGGCCCTTGGTGATGAGTCCAAATGTCCATCTCAGGCAGGCTCAGCTCACCAAAGCTAAGCCCAGCAGAGCTCCCTGCAGAAACTTAAACCAGTAACTGCAGTATGGGAGGGTGGCAGAACCTCATTATTGAGTGACCTCATTATTGAGAACCACCTGATCTGTGCTCACAGGAATGCTTGCTCCCAAACCTGACTTTGATTTCCTCCTGCACACTCCCCAGCACTTTCCTGAGCAGAGTTTATAAATATTCCTGCTGAATTTTCATTGCATTGTTTGTATCTGAGTTTGGTTGGCAGGCATAGGTCAGGCTGTGAAGTCATTTAAAAACAGTTTTGCCTCACAAATGCAAAGTTTGTGGTTTTAAGAGTGGCATCTATTAAGTGTATTGATGTTTGCAGGGTTAGAGAGGAGAAGAAATCTAAGTAATTTATGCCTAAGTAGATAAAATCCAGCATTTTCAGTATAATGCACTCATTGCACATCTCTGTTATCCTCCTTCCAAGGAAAGCTTCTCTATATAACTGTTCTGGCAGGACAAAGCCATGTGTCATCCCTTGGTTTCTCAAGGAATTGCATCCCATATATTTAAATCATTTAGGTGTCTGATGTTCTTAACCACTTAGAAGCATTTGTTCCATATAGTAGAGCTAATTTTTAATTTATTTTTCTAAGCACATCTATCCGAAATGATGCTAGGCTTTTATATTCACAGCAGGGAACACTGAGAGGTTTAAATATCCCTTTAATCACTAAGGATGTAATAAAAACAAGAGGAGTTCTTTGAGCTGCAGAGTGTTACCCAGGGAAAAATCTACTCTGGAGCTTACAAATGTGAGCTGAAGAGACAAACTGGGCAATAAAATCCACAACTACGGACCAAACCCGCTAAAAGTTGGTCTGTAGCTGCCCATCAGGAGCTGAGAGTCGAGGGGGAAAAGGCCATTCAGCACCTCTAGAGCCATAAGAGCCAGGCCATAAACACTTGACAGTCTGCCGGGGAGGGGGAGGGAGCCGGGGCTGTGATCTGCCCCTGCCTGCAACAAAGAGTGGGGATGAGAAATGTCACCATGGGAAGAATGAAGGAAAAGAATCTGGAGAGATGAGGGAGTGCGAGGAGAGGTGGCAGCTGTGTTTGCTTGTGTCAGTTCATGTACACCCAGGGCAGCCTCGTCCCGGTGCTGGTTTGAGGAATCCTTGAAATCTGACAGGTGGTTTTTTTCTATTATCAGGGGTGTTGAAGGATTCTTACCCTGAGTATTGTTATTATGGACCCAAATATCACTTTTCTGTGAGGTGATGAAGAAGTTAGGTGAGAAAAAGTACAGCTCAGAGTTTATCCAAGGGCTTTCTGCTTAAAATCCATGTATATTTTCAGCTCTTTGTTACTGACTTCAGACTTTGCTGCAGATGATGTCTGTCCCATCATAATGCTCTGTCTCAGTTTTCAGAAAGCATCTTGCAGGATGTGCTGCATGAATCTGGTGTTCATTTTATTTTTGGGAGATCCTGTAAAGCTCAGCTCAGGCTCTGCAGGTCAGTTAGACATCCTGTGTGTTCAGTTCCCTTGCTGCTGGGACATGGATCTGCAGTTCTGTGTATCCTATGGCTATATAATTTTTAATAGTTCTTTTTCAAAGAAATTATAAATAATATAGAAAAGGAAAATAAATACACAGTAATGAAATCTTATTAAAATGAAACGTGATTTATTGTAAGTGCTCTGAATCGAAATCTGCTGTGTATGGTTTAATTGTTCTCTTGTCATGATTTCTGGTAATGATAATTTACTTCCTCAGAAAGTTCCTTAGAGTCAATAGTGATATTGGAGGAACTGAGCTCTACAGAGCTCTGTAGAGCTCACAGCAGTTTTTATTTTTAAAATCCAAACACTTTAAATCTTAACAATTTTAATTTGCTCTTTGAAGGTAGATCCTCTGATAAGGAATATACATGTTTATTGATTTCCTGGTTTGATTAAACAGATCCTTACTGTGATGAGCAGTTTATGGAAACTTCCATATGACAGAAACTTCCATATCTTTGCCATAACTTGCACCCTAACTTGCACGATTGAAGTCTGGTTTTTTACCTGTTGGTTTCATGGCTTTACAAATGCCTGATCACCAACAAAAATAATCTTTTGTGGAAATCAAGGTACCATGACAGTGTATCAGCAATCTCGAAAGTCCACGAAGTTTAGATAAAACCTGGGTCTGAGCCGCTGCTTTTCTTCTGGAAACACCAGCTTTTAAACAGAGATTGCTGCAGTACTGCCTGCTGGGCTTCTGCTCAGCAGAGTCCATTCTGCTCAGGCCTTTTGTCTGGTCTCAATTCGTGGTTAAGCAAGCTGCCAGCAGTTTTTAAGATCTGCATGATGCTTCTCTTTGCAGATGAGTGTGTGCACATGTGTACAAATACAGGAGTATTTATAGACGGATGTTAGCCGGAGTTTCTTGCTGCCTGTTTTGTCAGGCTGCTCCTCTTGGCTGGGGGCAGAGAGTTCGGGCAGGGCAGGGATCCCGGTGTGGGAGGAAGGCTGCGGGGCTGCAGGGCAGGGCAGTGATCCCGGTGTGAGGGGAAGGCTGCGGGGCTGCAGGGCAGGGCAGTGATCCCGGTGTGAGGGGAAGGCTGCGGGGCTGGAAGGGCAGNAAAGGGCAGGGCAGAGGGATCCCGGTGTGGGAGGAAAGCTGCGGGGCTGGAAGGGCAGGGCAGTGATCCCGGTGTGAGGGGAAGGATGCAGGGCTGGAAGGGTAGGGAGCAGTGAGTTCGGGCATCAATAACAGTTCTGATACAGAGGAAAGCTGCAGGGCTGCAGGGCAGGCCTTGCCCCTGTGCTCGGTGCCCTTTGCTGAGCTGCCCGCAGAGCGCTCCCCGTGCTGCGGCTCCTTTCGGCGCCTTCTTTTTGTGGATTTGAGCGGGACAGAGCGCTGAGCTGTGTCTGGGAAACACAATGGGCTGACAGGAAAACAGTGCACCCAACATCAGGAGTCTGGGAGAACTTGAAAGGGCTCTAGACAGACATATTTTGCATTTGACTCTGGACTGCGGCCTTTGAGGCCCAGCTCGGGCTGCAGTGTTAAGTGGCCGCTAAGCGTTTCCCTGCCTGTGCCGGTGCTGAGGAAGCGCTGGAGCAGGGCGGACGTGAGGGAGGGAGAGAGGCCGCGGCGTGCCCTCGGCAGCTCTGCGGCCAGATACCTCAACCCACAGACCTGCCAAAGGAAAAGGCTTGTGTTAAGCTTACAGTGTACAGCTTTCTGTCTACTTGAGCTGCTTTCTCACGTTCCCTTCCCGAACAGATCCTGTCACGGCTGCCCTGTGGCCTGTGACCCGTCCCCACAGCTCGCTGAGCCTCTGTCCTGGGAGCCTGTGGTGAATTAGCGTGGAGATGTTACCAACAGGCCCTCTCCAAACAGCTGGTTTGGTTTGCCAAATGTCATTTTTGCACTCTTGGGAGCACAGGGAAAATCGGGGGTGATGCAATTTGGGGCTCAGTATGGGGTTTTCAGCCCCACAGAGATCTGCTTTCTGTGGGGTCCCTTGCATTGGTCCCACGGTAGGAAGGTCTGCATGATACTTGTAATATACCTGAAGACACCAGATAGCTTTTCTCAGGAAAAATATTAATCAAAACCATAAAAAGGAGGGGAAAAGGTGCCATTTCCCTCCATCAGAAAAAAATGCTGTGTTATGTGAGCTGCTGTAAGGAGCTGGGTAGGAACTGTTTCTTGTGCTGCAGCATGATAGGAGATATGAACCACTTCTTCAGAGGCTCTCAAAACACTCTGCAGGCTTTTACCATTCCTGCAGCCGCCCACAGACACTTGCTCAGAAAGCTGCCCAAGTTCAGGCTGTGCCTGTGCTGCCAGAGCTCAGCAGCTCTGTCCTGGCAACCCTGCACTTGTATTTCCTATTTTCTGGGTGAGGTGTCAGGCACTGACAAGGACAAGGAGTCACATGCTGGCACAGCTGTAGGAGCAAGAGTTTCATCAGGCTTTTTCTCTGGAAAAACTCAGCTTTTCTCCATGGCCCCGTGTGCATAAATCAGGCTGCATTTGCTTCACAGTGAGCTGAGCCTGGATTTAAGGAGCCAGTTTGTGGATTCTGGAGAATCTGAGACCACTTCATGTTTTTAATGAAACATGAAAGTAAGTAGGTATCAGTGTAGAGCTATCTGTTTTATTTTGGGCCCTGTTGATGACATGCTGTCTTTTCACTTTCCAGCACTCATTCCGTGCAGATGGCAGAGGATCCTTCACAGAGTTGCCAAGATGCTCTGGGACTGTGGTCTCTGTGTGCCTGGTGGGAATTGGCTAAATGAGTCCCATTTAAATGGCAGGAAGGCTTTCCTCAGGTTTCAGAGGGGAGGATCTCTTAGATGCAGTTTGCACTGCTCCATGTTGTCCTTTCCTGCCTGTGCAGATCCAGGCAGCCACACTTTAGCCCAGTTTGTTAAAGCTGATATGGTAACACTTTCCCACAGAGGGAAACCTGAGGGTTGGTACTGGCTGCTGCACCCACGAGCAGTAATCCACGGCAGGATCTTTTGAAGGATGACTTTTACATTTCAGCTGTCTCCCAGGCAGTAACTGTGCTCCACACTGGAGCTTGCTGTCCAGGCAGAATGCTTCCCTGGGAACTCTGCCTGGGCAGAGGTGGCAGTGCCACTCCAACCCCATTAGCCAAAGCCTGACACCTTTTCTGTTCCCTGGCAGCCTGGGAGCCCCAGGCAGCAGCCAGCGATGGCAAGATACCGCTGTGCTGGAGTGCTCAGAGCTAAAGAGCAGCTCTCTGCAAGGGTCCTGCTGAGCACTAAGGGTTAAACCTTCCCTTAAGGTGGGAGAAATGCCAGAAAACATTTGCCTTACTACAAAACCCAGAGGGGAATGTTTCTTTCTAATCAGCTTCTCAAAGAGATGCAAAGCAAAAGCTCTTGGCTTCTACTTTTGTCATCACACATGCCCTCCCTCATCCCCTCAGCATAGGGCAGAGCCTGCTGTTAGAGCTGGGCTCTAGGATTTGTCCCTGCTGCTGCAAATGGGCTCAGAGCAGAGCCGTGTATGTCACTGACTTACACGTGTCAGATCCACTCTTCTCTCCCATCCCTTTCCACACCCTCAGCCTCCAATTTGCCAGTGAATTGTTAGACACCAGCACATTCACCTCTGACTTCCCATCAAATTGCCTGAGGGCTCTCCGTGGATGGACAGATGAGGGTAATGTGCTAAATTCCCCCTTTGCTAGGGATGAATTTCCTGGGGATTGCTCCTATTAGCCACGCTTTCCAGCAATAGTAACAAATTCACTTTTTTTTCACTTTTAAAACATTTCCAGTGCAACTAGAATGGCTGGGAGAAGGCCGATTGTTAACTAGTCATGGGTAATTAATGGCTCCACCTTCCACATCAATCAGCTGGGAGAAGCCAAAAGGATTTGAGTACTTGCAGCAAATGTGCTTCCCCAGACATGCTGATACACAGTGTGCAAATGAAGTGGCAGCAGGAGACCATCTCATAGCCTTTGTGGAAGCAGCAGTAAGTCATGATACACATCCCACGCTCCTGTCAGGTGAAGTCTGAAATTCCCAGAGCTGCTGCTGCTGCTGTGCAGTTTCTGACTGTGTGGGACGTTGATTCATCTCGCTGCTAGCTTGAATCTGACCCAATTTTTGTTCTATTTTTCCTTTTCAGATTCTGATTATGGTTGTCTTTTTCCGCTTTCTACAATTAAAATACTAGCATTGGAAAAGCAGGACATGGAGGGGGGAGCAGATGCAATGCTGGCTTTCCTTCTGTACCAGAGCAAAAAAGCATTTCTGCATCCTATTTTGTTTGTGTCTGGTAGTGGTTGTGCAAGCACAAGCAGAGATCTGACCTTGATACCATTTCAGCTGACCTTTTCCCTTCTCATTTATTTCTCCCCATATTTAATAAATAATTTCCATTTGAGCTACAAGTTGACATTTCTCCACCACATGATATTCCTGTCCTCAGTAGTGCTGGGACTCCACAGCTCTGGATGTCTCCAAGTCACCTGAGGGAGAAGAGCCTCAGTCTTCTGTGTCACTCAGTGGTTTAAAAGGAATGCCAGCAAGGCTGGATGTGGTTCTTCAGAGGTCCAGGAGCCAGTGGGCCATCTCCTGCTATAAAATCCTCCTCAGGACTTCCCAAATTCTCCAGCCGTTTTCTTTAAAACATTCTTCCTTGCCACACTAAGCACTGGCATTTCTCTCCCTGGCTAGCACTGGGATGTCTAAAATTCAATATACCACTGGAAGAGAGTCAGTCCCTGCTCTGATTAAGCTCCTTTGTCCTCTGCATGTCCTTGCATGGCCTGCTCCAAAAGGCAGCAAAAAACAGAACTGAGGGATTGTTGTTTGGGTGTAGAAACTCACTAAATAAATTCAAAATTTGTTTTGTATGTCAGACGGAAGATCAGATGTCCCAATAACATCAGTGACAAAATAGAAAAAAACGTTTATTTTATTTGGAATAAATCTAGACAGTGAAAGAGATGCAGCCTTATATACGGAAGCTCTTTGTAATGAGCAGAGCGCCTAAATTTGCTGTGCAGGACCCAGCACTGGCCCGTTCAGAGTGATATCCTGCTTTTGACCTCCACTTTTTGACCATCTTGGTCCTGTAAATGTTAGTACAGCCATTTCTGTGTGTGAATGCACAGAAGCCCCTTCCTCAGGAGGTGCTGTGGCTGTGTTGGGCCCTGGAGCTTGAGCCTTGATTGCTGTCTCTTAGCACTTGTAAGCACTTATAAGCACAAAAGCTAATGGTCACACTTGCAGAATAAACTAATTAAGGGAAAATGCTCCAGCCCTTCGATTTCTGCTCAGCCTTCCCTGGGTAAGAGCAGCGCCTTGAGCAAGGCATAACCTCAGTACCCGATCCTCCCGGAAAGAAGTGCAGTTAAAGGCTGGGAATGAAGAGATTGGGCAGACGAGTGAATTATACCATCAAATGTGGTCATTGTATTCACATTCACGTTGTTGAAGAAGACATCTGTGGGTGAAAGGATGTGTTGCTGCAGCATTCCAGTTGGGAGAGCAAACTTTACACATACTGTTAATCATCCATTTGGGAAGGAACGAGCTCAATGCCGTCCTGATTCTGATACCAGAAATCAAGAGTAAAATGATTCTGTGTGGTGAAGAGGAGAATCATCACAAACTCATGGAATAGCCAAAGAAAAATTATCCCTGCTTGCTGTTTAAGGGATTTGTTTTTATTTTGTAGCTAAGACCTCAACTGATGTTTTCAGTCTTGTCTCTATTTGTTTAAAAGTGCGTTAGCAGTAAATCAAGGTGCATTTCCCCTGTAGGGTTTCCTGTATGTCAAAGCCATGTTAATTCTCTTTGATTTTCTTCCCCTAGCCCCAGCCATTGCTGCAGATCCTTCCTCTCTTTGTCCCTTTGGACATCAAAGGCTCGCGAGGGGACAACCCTGGCGGGAAGCTCCTCCCTGCTCATTAGCCTCCATAAAACAGGAACTCACCTTGGCTAGCTGTGCTTGGAGTCCCATCCTCATCCCGCTCACTCTTGACACTGGATCTCGGAAGGAAGGGCTTGTGCTTGCTTCAGGAAATCAGACCTGCTTTTGAACTGGACTATTTTGGCTCCCCTTGTAAGAACTCTGGTGGCTCTCTTGGCCCTGCAAGCTCCTCGACGTCACAGTACATGGAAAAATGCAAGCTTTACCAGGTAAGTGAAGGACTCCTTCCCTTTTCTCACTGCACAGAAAGATCCTAGACTCATGCCAGAAGGGGAGCAAGCGCTCCTGAAGGGCTTACCATTTATAAAAGAGTGCATGGGCCTGGAGACGATTTAAAAACTGGGGTTTTTTCATGGGAGTATGTGAAAAATTGTGCATTTGAGTGGGTTTTTTTTTAGAGCCTTAGAAGATCTTTTGTAAGGTAGCAAAGGTTTGCTCACAATTGTGCCCAAAACTCCCTTACCCACATCACCATTGTGCAATGTGACCCTTCAGCTGAAGGCTGGAAGTGTTGTTTGTGTATTGTCTGCAAAGCACTGAGTTCTTCAGGTTGAAGGCCACAGAAAGTTTGGAAATACTTGCCATATTTTCAATAACAGTTCTGATACAAACTCGCTGGTTTTGGTTGGTTTTTTTTTTCCTATTTCCTATTGCCCTTTGAAAGCATGAACCCCAGTCAGGTATAGCCGACTCCTTCCAGGTTCACACCTAGCACAGGATTTTCGTGATTTCCTTAGGGTTTCATTATGTTTTCCTTCAGTCCCTCTCATAGCATGCTGTTAATCTGTCCTGTGTGGAGCTTTATTGGATTGGGCACAATGACAGAGGTGCCTTGGGACACTACGGGCCAGCCCAGAGGTGCTGTATATGTCAGTGCAACTGAACCTTAAATTTACTCTGGGATTTCACTCTACATCAGAAGAAAAACAAAAAAAACCTGGCCCAGTTTATAGACACATCAGAGGTGACTGTGCAGTCTCAGCTTCCTTACTCTTGCTCTGCAAGATGTTGTCTCATTCATGAGCAAAATATATGTGCAGTGATTGAGATGATTTCTACCTTTGCTGCTGTTTTGTTTTTTTTCAATTCCTGCTGTGTTGATCTGATTCATACTGATTTCTGACACTTGAATTTTAAGTTTAAAAACAAAAGAGCAGCAATTAAAAAAAAGTAGACTGTATTATGGTATTTTCATGTTAAAGATTCCAAATATTGCAGTATTCAGCTCATTTTCTTACTGGATTGCTTCTGGTGTATGACCCCCTACAGGAGAATGTTCCAAGTGATGACTGGATGCATCTGAGAGATAAAGCTGTTGCATTTGTAGAAACATCATACTTTTGTTATTGACAAAAAACTCTCTGGGTCTGAGAAATGAGGCTCCCTCCAGAGGGTCAGGGTGTTTCTACTGACATTGAGAAGGTCAGAGAACATGGGAGGGTTTTTTTGCTTGTTTGCAAGATGAATTTGTTAGAAAGCTTTGTATATTGATGTGCGTTTCTCCCTGGCGGACACTGGATAGGAAGTGTTGGGCTTCATTTGGAAGATAAACAGCAACAAATGTAGCAATAACTGATTTTAGTCAAGGTAAGGGTACCTTTTTCCCTTATTGGAGTTTTCCCAGTATTGCAGATCCTATCCTACGCATTTTGGGAAGGCTGCAACAGATTTTCTGACATTTTAACATTGTCTCAGGAATCGACAATTAATTTAGCAACTGCTTTAGGTGAGGCAATTGTACTTCAGCATCTTCTATCCAGGCATCTTCCTCCTAAAACTACTACATTGTCTCACATTTCTCCTTCTTTCCTTTCTCTCCCTAAAATGACAAAAAAATATGTATGGCTCATTCTAGATACAGAAACTCTAGCACAAGCTACTCCTACTGGTATAAGGACCTTCAAATCAAGCACAGAATAGATTGAAGATCTCTTAATTTTCAGTGCCTTTTCCATAGCAGCTTCCTACCTTTCAACCTCACCTGGACATAAAGAACATGTTTTTGAACAGGCCACGTATGGTGTTACCAACACAATGATAATAGGAATATTTTTTAAAAAGTAAATCTAGAACTGCTGGAAAAGGTTTAAATCTCTTTTGGATAATAACGGTTTTAAAACCAAATTGGGCACTCTGCCCAAACCTCTCCATGCCAGAGTTCCAACACTCAGGCATCTTTGTGGGAGGGTGAGTGCATGAGCCTTGCCATCAGTTACACAGGCACAAACTAGGAGGGAAACAAAAATCCAAACAAAATTTGCAAACAAAATCCAAAGTGAATCCTACAGACAGACCCATCCCTGCAGGGTCCTGCTGCAGCCTACGGCAGCTGAGTGGATCCACTCACCAGCTCACACCATTGCTGGGCTCCAGGTCCTCCTGCAGACTGATCGTGTCCTGCTTTTCAGCCTCAGCCTGTGCACACAAAACCTGCACGGTGAAAGGCATTAACTGCATTTTAAAACCTTAACTGCAGCATTTATTGTCCCTGTCCCCTGCAGCATTTTGCTCTTACAGGTGTGTTGTGGACTTATTGTGGTAAAAGTCAGATTATAACATCTGCCTTTGATTTTTAATTCAGTGTTGCGCTCCTTTTACTTCAATTCCTTTCGACTTCATTGGAAATCTCCCCTCACTAAAGACTCCTGAGATCTGCCTTGCTGTAGTCTCTTTTAATGGCATTGGAATTTGCTTAAAGAAATGTTAATTCGAAAATTCATTTGGGGAAGGAGTGAGCATCTGTCTAGCTAATCAAAACCTGTTTGCATTTATTTGTGACTGGATGGCTCCTGTGGGAAATCAGCCCAATTTTATTGTAACTCCTTTTGATACATGTGCTGCACTGAGCTACCAAATGCATCGTCTCATGGCAGCTTTCATGTCTTTGCAAGAGGATATGGGGGAAGCTTTAGTAAGAAGATGTTAACAGGCTAATCTTGGTGAGCAAACTAGGTGTCACTTCTTGGCCAGTTCATTAATGTTGGATCAAAGCAGAAAAAGGGGTAGAGGATTTTTTAAATGCCTAAAGACCTCTACAAACAGACAAAATTACATTTTAATGTTTTCTACTTCTTAATCCTGAGGGAAGAACCACTTAGACTTGTATTGAGTTGTTTTGGTGGAAAGATGTCCCTTTGTGAAGAAAGGTAATTTCTCTGAAAATAGTTGTCTACTTTTTGTGAGTACTCTTTTGAAGGCATTCCTCAGGAAAGCTGTAACAAGGTGAAAATTCCCTTTTTTCTGCTATGCTCTGAATAAGATCTGGTCAGGCTGAGAGGCAGAAAAATCTACCTTTTAAACAAATAGCTGTGCCTGGCTGCTGATGTACCACCCAGAGGGGTCCTGCTGGCCCTGAGCTGGGACAGCCCAGCTCCTGTGGGTGCCCCACCAAGCAGGCTCCTCACCCCTCCTCAGGGCAATATTCTTAAAGCCCTGCTGGATCTGAGCTCAGCCCACGAGAACTGCACTGGGTCACATTCTGACCTGAAATGGAACTGGGCTTTTCAGTATGGCAGTAGCAATCTTGCCTGCCCTACAGTATTGCTGAGAGCACCTACAGGAGGTGTTAAGGAGGTTTTTAATCCAAACAGCTGTACAGAGGTGATTGGTACCATCAACACCAAAGGCAGGTCCTCCAGAATGCTTTTCCTGTCCTCTTCCCCAGGCCCACAGCTGGTCCTGTGTCTCCAAGAGGAAGAGCAGGCAGATTGCAGCACTGCCATGGTGTGACTGAAGAGACACCTTCCACCCTCTCACAGGCTCCTCAGTGGTCCCCAGCTCCACTTCCAGTTCAGAACAGCCATTCTCTTTTCAGAATATAGTCTGTTCATAGTCTATCTCTGTCACCTCCTTTTCTTGCCTTTACTTACATTTAGGGCTCCCGCCTGTCTCATCTTTGTCTGCTGGGGGCATTTTTCACCTCTGCTACCACCTACTTGTCATTTTCCCCTATTACCCACTGGTGCACTTAAAATCTTTCCAGTCCTTTCAGCTTTCCTTGTATTCTCTTGATAAAGTGTTTTGTGTAACCCTGATCATACCAGAACAGTGGATTGTGGCTACCTTCCAGCATGGGTTTTTTAATAATGTAATTTAGATTGAGTTGGTACAATACACAGATCCTTACAAAAGGACCTACTGGCCAAACCCAAACCTGTTGGAAGAGGCTCCATACTTCCGAGCCTACTAAGTAAGAAAAATCCTTTGAATAAAAGTAACAGTTCTTAAGAGGTTTGTTGTGGCACAGACTGCCCCGACCCCGAGGGTCAGTTCCCCTCCTGTCTGTCTGCAGTCACTGTCTCCTTTCTCCCTCCAGACGTGAAAGCGCCGTGTGAGGCCCTTCCTTCCCCCAGCCTGGAGCCCTTCCCGCAGAGCTCCATCGTGGTCACCCTCGAGGACATGGGGCTCTGGATGAAGTTTCACCAGATAGGAACTGAAATGATCATCACCAAATCTGGCAGGTAAGGGGCACAGGACAGCTGACCACACACACCACACCCCTCCAAGCTGTTGGCAAAGTCTCCAGGTGATAATTTTTCGAATGGTGGCCCTTAAGCTGGTTTTGTAGCCAGTTATGCAGATCTTCCTGATCCTGGCAGAAGAATTGCACTTTCAGGGTGTCATAGAAGTCCAAGCTGTGAAGTCCTAAAGGTCACTTGTGGGGCTGATGTGCTGAGAAAACTCCTGTACCCTTATTTCACCACTTAACACTGGTGTTCTTCCTGTCACTTTGAGGTTGCTCTGGGAAGTACCCTGGGCTCCCTTTGCCTGGGTCACAGGCAGCAGCAGTTGAGCAGCAAATGTTTGGGTTCGAGTCTGTGTTTGCAGACAAGAATATGGCCCAGACTCTTACAGATCTGTGTGTGCAGACTCCACTGAAGTATAAATGAGTCATGTATTGTGCAGCTTGCAGTGAAAGAAGATGAAATTGTGAAGCTGTAAAGTATTGTGTCAAAGCTGCTATGAGCTGGAATAATCCCTTTGGGTAGGGAGGTAGCTGTCAAAGCTTTTCTGCAGAGTCAGAAGTTAAAAGTAGTGGCAGAGAGTATGGGAACAGAAAGCTGGGTGTGCTCTTAGATGAGAGCATGTCGTCTGCCCACGCTCAGATTTAATCCATCCTCCAGGGCTGTGAGAGCTGCAGCAGGCCAGGAACTACGTACAACCTCCAAATAGTTCCTTTCAAGTTTCCCACTGGTGTGTTAGAGGAATTGGAAGAACAAAAGCAGTAACAGTGTCAGGCCCTCAGTGACTGCTGCCCTGTTAGTATCTATCCCATCTAAACCCACAGGACCAGACAGTCCATCAATAAGATGGACAAATGGTCAGTGGCTGGCTGGAGAAATACTGCTCACAGGGCTTTGCACAGTGGTGAGTACATGTGACATGCTGCTTGATCATTAACAGCCACTTCACAGAGAAACCATTATAATCTATTTTTCATTTCTCCTTCAGACGAATGTTTCCTCAATGCAAAATCAAAGTCTCTGGCTTAATCCCATATGCCAAGTACCTCATGCTGGTAGATTTTGTGCCAATGGATAACTTCAGGTACAAGGTAAGTACTTTAAATAACAGAATTTATGCTGTCCTTTCATCTTCATTTGAAATAGATTAATCTTTATGCTTCACTTGTCACACTGATAAATAAATTCTCTTTGGACAAAGTTCAGAAGTAATTGATGGATTTTATGTCTCTCTGGAGTTATTTGTCAGTTTTGCTTGGGGAGCAGCTGGAAAGGTAACTAATTTTCATTGTAAGCAGTACAGTTTTAATCATGATTAATGTCAGACTTTTCTGGCAGCCATTGGAAGAAAGGCAGGAAAAATGAAGCCTAAACTTGGAGCTGATTTGGTAACATGATCATGGCTCGTAAGAGAGAATCTGCTACTTGTGCTTCAGAGGAGTGCACTGAATTGACAGTGAAGCAAACTTGCTGGGCCTTTCCTGTACTGAAAGCATTTTTTAAGCTCCAGATTTCTGTCTTTCCCTTCACAGTGGAATAAAGATCAGTGGGAAGTTGCTGGAAAAGCAGAGCCCCAGCTTCCTTGTCGCACCTATGTTCACCCAGATTCCCCAGCTCCTGGCAGCCACTGGATGAAAGAACCTGTCTCCTTCCAAAAACTGAAGCTCACTAACAACACTCTGGATCAACATGGGCATGTAGGTTGTGCTGTGCTCTCTTGGAATTCATTGCAGATGAACTTTGTGGGAAATAAGCAGGATTTGTGAGAAATTAGATGATGTAGAAGTTAAAACATATCCAAGTGCCCTTTCTTCCTCCCTCAACCCAGCCCTTGTGCCCTCTTAGCTCCCTGCTACGGAAGGCATGGGTCTGTGCTGTCACTACAGGGCCTTGGTGGGGACACCAATCCCAGCAGGAGTTCCTGCTTAGAAATGGGTGTCCTGAGAGTCTCCACAGGGGATCTGCAGTGTGCTGGCAGTGGTGGCACATGGAAACCTTGTCCTTGTCTGTCCCAGATCATCCTGCACTCCATGCACCGTTACAAGCCGCGCTTCCACATCGTGCAGGCAGATGACCTCTTCAGTGTGCGCTGGAGCATCTTCCAGGTGTTCAGCTTCCCTGAGACCGTCTTCACCTCTGTCACTGCCTACCAGAACGAGCAGGTACGCTGTGCAGGCTCTGCTTCTGGACATGCTGTGAACTGCTGTCTATAAAATTCCTGTAAAGGAAGGTGTCTCCTTCCTGTCTGCTCGTCCTGGGCATCTGTGTTGGACAGTGGGCAGAAATAGGCAGAAAAATTGTGGTTCCTGTGGAAAACATCTTCTCTGTGATGAGTCATGCACCTTGGTGGTACTGAGTGCACTGTCAGTGACACAGAACTCCAGATGCAGTAAAAAGTGTGGCTACAGGTCCAGATACAGATCCTCACCCTGTATGTTTCTCTAGTCAGATGAATCCCACCCAAATCCCTGCTGATCCTGGCAGAGTCATTTCTCTTTGTGGGTCATTTCCTGATCCATGATGGGAGCTGCTGGGAGAGCTGAGATACTGTGGCAAGGCCATGTCCAAAACCCTGACACAGTTTATCTATTGTGATAAATACTGAAGTGAAGGTCTTGGAACAGTGAAGTACCCAACCAGTCACTGTGATGCTAAGTCTTGTTCCTTTCATTTAAAGATTACAAAGCTCAAGATTGACAACAATCCATTTGCTAAAGGTTTCCGTGAACATGGGAAGAACACTCGAAGGTAAACTGTTTTTTCATTTTAATTTGTTTATAGCTGGATTTCACTTGTGAATTTTACCCAAGGTCTTTGAACAAAACTCTACCAGCCAGCTCTGCTGAGCCTGCTGCATTGTGCACGCTGCATTTCCCTGTATCTGGGAGTGATGTCCCTCTGTGCAGCCTCTTCTCAAGAGACTTGGGGAGTGGGAGGTGACAATTCCTACAGAGATGTGGGAGGTGTGACAAATTTGAGACCTGCACTCCCTTGCACATTGGAGCTAGACTGGAGTCTGACATGTGAATAGCAGTGATAACAGGAGTCCACAGGAGACCATTTGGTCTCTTGGAGATCAGCTTGTTTCTGACATTTGGAAGCTCCCTTGTCTCCTTTTCCTGTGGGTGGAAAAGTGTCTCTTCCAGTGGGAGATTCTGTCGGCAAGAGGGAAGATGGATCCAGTACCAGTGAGATCTTCTGCTTGGTCTGAGGGCAGCCAGTGGATGAGATGAAAAACAAGCTTAAATTGCAACCCCAGACTGGCAATAGAGAAGGAAAAAATTGAGGTTTTTTCCAAGCAGAAAATGCTACAAAAATATCTGAGATTTTGTTTTGTGTTATTTTATGCCTGAAAAAAAATCTCCTGAAAAAAAATTTTCCTGATGAAAAAAACACCAAAACTGACTCTTTTTTACTTAAACTTTAAAAATGTTATGGATTTTCTTTCTCCTCCTAATAGCATCCCTGCCTATATATCTCGGCAAAAAGCTTATATCCAAGCTACCCCCACGTCTTGTTTCTTTCCAGGGAAGGACGAGCCAAATGCCAGAAGCCCAGTCCAGCCAAGAGCCAGAAGAGGAAGCTGCCTGAGGAAAAGGAGCCTGCTGCTGAGGAACGTGGTAATATTGATCACAGCAAACCCAGAGAATGATATGCAGAAAGTTTTTTGAGCTAAATCATTCCTTGCTCCAGCTCATGGTGCTGCTTGCAGTAGCACAGCTAAGGAGAGAGGGCACGGCAGGACTGACCACCACAGTATCTGGGCAGAAAAGAGCTGGAAGGGGCTATTCCCTTAAGACAGAAGGACTGCAGGAGGTGATAGTGTGTTTCCTTCCACCATCCTGTGATTACTGCAACTGCCAACAGACCATTGTGAGCTTCGCCTCCCTCTTCCCCTTTCTCATTCTTTTCCATTCTTTCTTTTCCCTGCTTTGAGTCAGATTTTGAGAAGGATGAGAATGTAGACGTGAAGGAAGAGAGTAACCCTGTGGTGGTGAGCAGTGGCTATCCCTTCTGGGGCTCGGAGCAGAACAGCAGCCAGCCCTTCCCTGCAGCCTCGCCGGTGCCTGCTGAGCAGAGGGAGGGTCTGGCCAGAGAGCAGCAAGTGCCAACGCCGTCCTACCACACGTACCGGTGAGTCCTGCCTTCTGCTCCAAAGCACACTCCAATTGCTGGGATTCCTCTTCTTCTGCTGGGTATTTCCTAAGAAAAACAGCCAGTTGGGAATAGGGGGAGGATGCCTTTCTGTTGGACAGCACATGTGGGTGAGAGATGGTAGATTAGCATGGACATAGGTCCTAGGATAGCCTTTCTCTTCTAGTTCAAACCCGCTGGTTCTGGGCATGCTCATGTCTTTGTAGTGTTTATTTCCCTGTCACAAAATGCTCTCCCAGCCAGCTCTACTACAGAGCTTGCTGGTCCTTTGGAGGGGGTGTTGGAGGAGTGATAAGACTCCAATCATTTTTCCTTCCTCATTGCAAAATTGGGTGTGAGTGAGCCCAGACTAGAACTTAGCCAGAACTAAGGTAGTCTGGACTTACCTTCTCTGGCATTTCATTTTTCTGTGAGTGTGACAGTGAGGCCTGGGCTAAAATCCACAGTAACAGTAAGATGAAGCAGTAGGTAAAGGGAAGAGCTTGCCCTGCTTTTCCCCAGGGGATCTTTGTGGGTTTTCCATGGTTTTCTACTCTGGTAGGTCTGACTTGCTGTTCTCTCTGCTCTTGGGCCCAGGTTCCATGAAGCTGGGGACAGCCAGCAGCTTCCCAGCCGCGATGCCACGACCTTGAATGATTTCCGGGCAAGGTGCCACGCCTTGGATCTCGCCATGGTGCCCGAGCACGACTCCAAACAGCTCCCTGAGGGCTTCACCAACCTGCCCTCACTGCCCCCACCTCTGCCTCCTCCCCAGGACTACACAGGAGTGGTGAACATGGCTCTGGACTCTGTGGGAAAAGCCGGAGCCCGGGCGCCCATGTACAGTCCCTATGGCACTGAGCAGGGCCTGGGGCAGTGGGTGGTGCCTCCCCACAGCCAGTACAGGGCAATGAGCTACTCGGCCTTCTCCACGGAGTACAACACACAAGGAACTCCAGGACATGCCCATGGCACCATGGCAGAGTGGAGCCAGTACCCTCTGTTCCCCTACGCCTGCTGGTGAATGGGGAGGACTCTTCCCAGTGAAAAAACTGAAAGAAAATTGTAAATGAGATTGAATTTGCTGTTGGACTTGTGAAGCTTTGCCTACACTAGGCAGAGGTATTGCTGCAAGCAGTAGCATGGGACACCTTCACTTCCTTGTCTCCTTGCACAACAACCCTCACCATATTTCAAAAGCAGTGGTTAAACTGGTGGCTGCCCCAGCACATGTCATTGTGGATCAGGCTCAATGTGTTCTGCAGTGGGTTTTTTCCCAGGAGTAGGAAACCACAGGTCTGCAAGAACAGTATTTAAAGAGCTGCTGAACTCGCAGTCAGTGTTGGCACCTCACATTTGGCAGTTTCCAGCATCCTGTCCTCCTGGGACTTGGTGCAAGGAGATAGGGGCTGAGGACTTCCAGTAAGCCATCCACATGGCCAAAAAGCTGTAGAAAATATTGCAAAGATGAGCAAAGCAAGCAATCCTGGTGAACTTTGAGCAGCTTCCTCAGTATAGTCAAAATAAAGCTAGAGTCTTGCCTTTCTTCCAGCAGCAGATGAGAGTAAAATGCACAGCAAGGTGTGTCTGGAGCACAGCAGTGGGTCGTGCAGGCAGGTGAGAGTTTGTTCCATGCAGAAGTAGCAGCAAGGCTGTGTGTGGTGTCTTCCTGTCCCCATGCCCATCTCTCCTCTGTCAGCCCTAGATTCGAGGTCAGTGAAATGCTCTTCATTCTGTGGAGGTGGAGGGGCTCCTCTGGGCCTTTCCAAGGTTGTCAGAAGCAGGGCCATGAACAGCAGTGCTGCTGTGTCACTTCAGCTTCTTCCTTTAGAGGGAAATTTTCCACTGTGAACTTACTGCATCTCCCGCTCCCTGCCACCCCTGGAGAATATAATTTATAGTTGTGGTTCCTGCGCTGCTCTGTGAGTGTGTGAAGTTATTACACCATTGTTTGGGAGTCTCTAGGGATCTGTCCATGTTTCATTATCAGAGTGGTTCCACCTCCCTCCTCTGTGCTCCCATCCTGGGCAGGAGCAGCCTGTGCGCTGCCATGCAAGCAGGGATTCTTTTCATCTTCCTGTTAGAAGGGGGAGGCCTCCCTGTTTGCCCAAGTGCAGATGGGCCTGGCACTGGGGACTTGGTGACACAGGCTCATTTCTTCTCAGGGAGGATAGACATATTCCTAGGTGTTATTTAGGGAATGTTTTCGTATCACACTAATAGCTGCTGCGTGGCCTGCAGCCATCAGTAGGCACTGAGGTGTGTCATTTAGCCTGTGTGCCAGATGGTTTTCTGTGTACACACACACGTGTGTGTGTGTGTGTGTGTGTGTGTGTGTGTGTGTGTAGCAAAATGTTGTCTCTGAGCAGACCTGGGCAGGTCTGTGCCCAGTGCCTCAGAACGCCTGTGCAGGGACACTGGGAAAGGCTGTGCACCAGGTTTTTGGGGCACCATCTCCTCACTGTGCATCTGCATAGTGTGGGGATGTTGAGCCATGTTGTTATTGTTAAAATTACTGTGAAAAGTAGCCCTGTGAATTTGTGGGTTCAGCTACAATGACTGTTTTCTTATTTAAATTGTATATTGCAAACTGCTTTTGTACTACAATTATGATATGTACAGAGCAGCTGAATACTTCCCCTGGGCTTCCCAGGATTTGAGGATGTGCAGCATTGAAATAAAGGTCAGACTTTGCCACAGTACATGTACATAATGCCCTGTGAGCCTCCCCTCTGATGGCACCCTGGCCAGTAGTGATTTGTACCTGTTGTGCATGACACATGTGGATGTGAGCAACTCACTGAAAAAGAAATCTTGACTGGGGAAACAAAATGTGGAGCAGGGTTTTTTAAATGCCAAAATACCATGATTTCCTGCTGTCCAAATGCCAGCTGTGTGAAGGCAGGTCAGCTGTAAAAGGCTGTCTCTGGCCGTTAGTAGTTAATTTTTCCACCACTGTCGTTCACTCCTTGGAAATGAGCAGAATGGCCGGGGAGTTGAGTGAGTGCCTTGAGCACCATGTGCAGGGGCCCGAGGGGGTACTTTGTGCACAGGGGTACTTTGTGCACAACACGGGGATGGCTGCCAGCTGCATGCCCACAAGAGAGACAGAACGCATCCCCCACAGGCTACCTGGTTGGAGCTGTTTCTTTATCTTTGTAGCTGGGATGTGTTTCCCTGTCACAGAGCGCTAATGAGGATGAAAAGCTGCAGTGAGCACGAGTAACTGAGGACAGCTGGGCAGCACTGGGGAATTCCTGTGGAAATGCGAGTGCAATGCTGTTTCTTTCAAACCTTTGCAGTAGCAGTGCAGGTGCTGCTGCCCCCTGGGCCTGTCGGTAGAGCTGGTTTGGCAGACTGCACTGGGGTAAAAGACAGCCATGTGCCTAGGACGAGCCATCAATTACTCATCAGCCTTCTGCTGCAACAGGACTGCTCGCTCCTCTCCAGTGAATCATCCAGCTTGCAGGAGAAGTACCTATCATCAGGCTCTGATTAGAGACTGCGCTCGGCTTGTTCGGGAAGCCTTTGGAGATTTTGCCTGTAGGTGTGCTCTGGACTCTGCTCCCGCCCCCTCCCTTGGCAGTTTTCTTCTTGTTTTCTTCAGCTGTGGCATTTCAAGTCTGTATGAGCTCGACTGAAGTGCTGGTTTTGCACGCATGTGAGATAGTGTAATGCCTCTGACAGCTTCAATAAAAGGAAATGAGATGTGTGGAAGTCAGGCCATTAAGACTAATAAAATAAACTCAAAAGTGTAGGTTTTGTGCATCTTTCTCAAGCACAACGTGCTCTGCTATAGTTATGTTACCTGGGGCTAGTTTGTATATGCATGACACGCTGTTGATTTCAGCATTCATTGTTCTCCACGGTGTGTTCAGTGAGCCTCAGGTTATCTGCTCACACTGCTAGATGTGACTCAGGCTCTTGCACCAATTCTTTGCAGCAAATTGTTTATTTTCTCTGTTTTCTGCTCCTCTCCTGCAGAGAAGTTACATAAGGAGGAGGGCAAATGGACTATAAATGGGATCTAGGTAAATTTCCTATGGGAAATCAGGATCTTGATTTATTTTGGTTTCTCCTACTGGTTTTTTGCAGCCTTAAGCCTTGCTCGACACTGCTTCAATGCAGATGGGAATGGCAGAGAAATGCTTTCTTGCCGATTCTGCAGTTCTTCCCCAGGCAGCCGCAGGCTCGGCAGCGGCGGCTGTTTCCCTGCGGCGCAGCAAGCTGCCAGCTCTGCCCACAGCCCTGGGGGGACACGGCGAGCCCGCCCAGGGCCGCAGGCTCCGCTCTGGCCTGGCCCAGGCTGTGGCCTCTGCACGTGGACCTACGCTGGCTCTGCAGAAGCAACTTCCAGCTGGTTTCACTAAGAGCATTTCTAGTTCCCAGGTGCTGCAGGGACACGGACGTGCAAACCAAGCTCTGGGACGGTGCCGCTGGCCCAGCTCCGCCCCGGGGCCGCGCCCCTCAGGCGCCCGGAATGGGGGCGAGCCCTCACGCGTGTGGGGCGGGGCAGGGGCAGGGCCTGCCCGGCCCGCGGGGCTCCGAGCGGCCCAGGGAGGCTTCTACTCTGCAGAGACGCCTGAGGAGATCCTGGGGAGCAGCATTTCCGTGCCCAGCTGGGCGGGGGCTCTTGAAACACCTGGTGTGCATAGCCAGCCTGAGCAGGACTCCTGGTTTGCTCTGGGCTGACCCCATTGCCCGGGGCGAGGTGTCTGTCGTGGTGCTCCTTGAGCCTCCCAGGAGGCTGCGACACGCATTTCCTTGGTCAGCCGAAGTACCGGCTCACTTCAAGGCGATCTAAGCAAGCAGCGCAAACCCCCTTCCAGGAATAACAACATTCTTTCAAGTCAAATGGGGTTTTATTGCAGAGTTTAAAATCCACTTAATTCCTGAGCCCTAGGGTGAGATCCATGCAGAGCCTCTTAGCAGGGGGGAGGCAGCATTTGGTTGGAGCAATAAGCAGTGCTGGTCACCCTCTGTGAGCGGCCGGAGCGGCTCCGAGCCACAGCCCTGCTGCCCCTAGCCACAGCCCTGCTGCAGGAGTGGCCCCGAGCCACAGCCCTGCTGCCGGAGCTGCCCCTAGCCACAGCCCTGCTGCCGGAGCGGCTGCAAGTGTCCTCATGTACCTGACCGCCCTCGGCCTCCAGGCACTCACTGAGTGCCCAAGAGCAACGAGAGAGGGATAAAACTGTGCGGGGCTGGCTGGGGAATGGGGGATTGTGGTGGGGGTGGCCTGTTGTGTGTCCCTCAGCTGCTCTGGGTGCAGCCTTTCTCAGACACATGGCCTTGCTGCAGTGTCAGTGGCTGCGAGGGAGGCCTGTTCCTGTCCTGTTCTCCGAGGCTCTGCTCCCAGCCCTGTGCTGCTGGCCTGGCTCCCTGCTCCTCCAGGTAAGCTGCTTTTTACTGTCCTGCCTTGCAGAGCTGTAGTGAGGTCTAAATATGCTTTCTGGACATTACAGCAGGAGGAACACAGGGAGAAGCTTACAGGACACAGTGAAGGAAGTAGGAAAGGTGTTTCTCCCCCACAGCACACGACACACACATCCCAGAACAAACCCAGAAGCGTTGTTGAAACCTGGGCCTGAGCAGAAATGTCAAACAAAATTTTAACCAAGGATGAAGCAAACCTTTGATGCAGGGTTGAGAAGAGGTGCTGCAGCTGTGCTGAGCAGTGTTGCTGTTCAGCTTAGTTTAGTGTTATTCCTTTTTTGTTTTTCCAAGTCGTGTGAGTTTGTTTTATGACCTGAAGCACTTTGCTGTGGAGTGCTGGATTGCCTCTGACGGTTCTCTCATACTCAATTTCTTTTCTTTGAACGTGCAGGTGTACAACTACAGTGTTCCTGCCCAGACAGCACCCTGCTTGGTGAGTGTAATGGATAGATTTAATTTTAATCTCCTACAGTTCTTTGCGGACATGCTGAGATTTTTATTTCCTCCTCCTCTATTTTTACAGAAGAGGGTAAATTATGTGGCTCCATAAAGCAGAGTGGGCAGCCGGCGATACAGGATGGGCACTCCCATCAGTCATGCGCCAGGCATAAAGCACTGCTCACTTTCAGTGTCTCTGCCTCTCGTTGTACAAGTATGACTGTACATGTAAAACAGCAGCTGTTCACAGGAGAGGCTTCCTGTGTGCTGGCACTGTCACTCCAGCTCCCATCTGTGGGGTCACAAAGCACGGGCACCTGTGATCTCTGTAACATCCTTGCCGGGAGATGGTGCATTAAGGGTAATCTGCGTGGCAGTGCCGGTGCAGAGTAGACAGGGATGAGTCAGGTGTGATTCCTGTCACAGCGCGGGGTCTGTCCCCATGCTGAGCAGGCAGCCCTCTGCTCGCCCACGATCTGGTTTGGGCTCTGCTTTGCCATCTAGAAGGGGCTCAGTGGAGACAGAGCTCTCCAGAGCTCTCCTCATTCGGTGAGGGGGAAATGGGAATTGCTTCAGTAAGCTAAAGTCAGCCCTCCAGGGATAAAAGCAGTGAACTAGAGCAGTGGAGGGGATGTGATCAAACCCGCTGTTCACCAAAAGGATGTGCTGAGCATTGCACTGACATAGGCTGAATGACACTAATGTGCTCCCTATAGAGCCCCTGGGGACACGAGGGCATTTTGTAAATCCTGGAAGGGAAAGCTCGGCCAGGACAGCGGTGTTTTGCCCTCCAGGCCGGGCTGGGCTCCTCCTGGAGCCGCCGCATGTTCCTCATCCTGCCCGTATGGCTGTTAATGGCCTTGTCCTGCCTCCATCCTCAGGGAATAATTGCCTCACACTTGAGCAAATGTGCTCGGTGTTTGAAAGGAGTCTATCGATTTGTGCGTATTCCTGAAAGCCTCACAGGGCCCTGTTCCCTTTGAAGTGTAAAAGCATCTGTCTGTCTCTGCTTCTCGAGCAGTCTCCCGCTCCATTTGCATCTCCTCTCGGGCTGCCCAGGAATCCATCCCTGGCCCCATGCCGTGCTCCGGTTTTGGCTGCTGAGAGGGCTCCCTGCCACGGGAAGATGGGACTTGGAGACAAAGGTGCAAAGCTTCAGTCTAGGGAGGGGGTTGAGCTCAGCTTGCAGCTGGGGATACTCAGGATGGAGCTGTTCCTGGAGGCCAGTTTCCAGTAGACAGACTGGGAATGTTGGGTGTTTATCTGTGGTGGATGTGTTAATTAGGAAGGAGAGGAAATAGCCTCTGCCTTCTTCCCACCTAGCACTTCACTTCCCATGCCAGACAGCACTGGTTGGTAAGGAAGAAGGACAGACCTGGACTGCCTTGGATAATCCACCGTGTGGGAGCTGAATTGCAGAGGAATGACCAGAATCCTTGATGGTTCTCTGATGTGCATCTGAACAAATACTATTGAAATGTTGCCGAGTCCCTGGTCTGTGTGTGGGAATTCAGCCTGTGATTCTCCCCATCCCACCCCACCTCCCCTGGACAATGGGACTGGCCCTGCAGGGGCTGCTTGTCCCTACCAGGACATTTTCATGTAGGCACAACCTTACAGGAATGACTGTATTTCTAGAGCTAGGACTCAGAGCTCCGACACTCCTTGGTCATCCCTGGGGTGGTGGTGGGAGCACAGTGCAGATAACTCCAGGCTGGAATTGCAGGGGCTGCCTGTAGCCACTGCCATCCAGCACCTCCCAGATGGTGCACTGGTTTCCTATTTCAAGGGGGCCCCAGTGGAGCAGCCATGGCACCTCGCTGCTGGAGGCAGTAAATGGGCTCCCATCTGGTTTTAATGATCAGTAGCACTTTGGTGCTTGTTTATTCCCATGTTTTATGCTTCAGCAATAAAGTACTGCTTCAGTTTGTTCAATCCATCCTGGTGCTGGATGCAGATGAGTTCACAGCCTCAGACAAAGAGGTCCCAGTGGCATACAGGATGTTGTCTGTTTTGAGTTTTTTTTAGACAGCTGGGCAGAATCAGATGATGTAATGGCTTTTGAAATACAAACATCAGTGGACAGTATAGAAGGCTGGGCACACAGCTCATCATGTCTAACAAAGAAATCATGTCCTTAGATTAAAGAAGGCTTGGTTCTGGAGCTGGAACTGTCTGCCCTTCTATCCCACACAGGGCAGCACAGAGCTTTGGTGTGGAGATTGAATGAAGTTAGTCCCAAATTTAAACCAAATACTCAAGGAAATTTTAGTCCCAAAGTGCTGCCTGAGGCAGTCACTGAGCTGCTGCATTGTGCTTTAGCCATCCCACCTCAGCCCTACAGTGGCAGTGGAAGTAGCAGAAGCACTGGCAGGGCCACATCTCACCATGGGCACACACCAGCTCTGGGACAGGTTCCTGGTGCCATCATGCTCGGGGCAGCTACAGTGGTCTGGGAGCCGTACAAAATTCTCTGGGGTCAATGCAGTCATCTATTAAATCACAGGGGGCAACTGTCTGTAGGGGGCTGTGGGGCTTTCTTCCTGTCCCCAGCACTCATGTTCCCTGGCTGGTGTGCCCGGGAGTGGGGAGCAGTCTGCCAGAAGCTCTGGCACTGAGGGGATTGTCCTCTGAAGAGACAGCCAGTAATGCCTGGCACATCTCTGGCATTCACTGTCTGGGATCCTGAATCAGTTCTGCAAAAGCCAGTTAAAGCTTTTCAGTATCTGTTGCAGGGTAGGTGGGGACACTAAGGCAAAGAGATTAAAGACAGTAAACCACAGGGGGAGAAATGGGCACTTTGTCTCCCTTCTGACTTTTAGGGAGACCTGGAAACGTTTTACGTTCCCATCTAGCATTCATCTTCTACCTAATGGTGGAGAAACAGTCTTCACTTTATTTTCCAACTGTGTGCTCCTTGGAGGATCTTTAACTCTTACCTCTAAAGAGCATTGATTTTCTGCAGAGACCCTTTTTCCCAACTGTTTGTCAAGGCTTGGAGCTTTAGGTGGCAACTAAAGAGAAAAGGATTTTAACAAACTAATTAACCTCCCTCCAAGTCATTCAGGGTCTGTTCCCTTGGTGCCACTGGTGTTGCATTTGTGCTAATTTCCCCTGGAAGGTCTAATGTAGGGGGAGCGATTAAAGGAGGCTTTTCTCGGGCAGTTTTTACACAGCAGGAAGAGGGAAGGCGGCAGCAGCTGCTCTGTTTGGTTATTGCTGTCCCCAGGGTCATCCAGCCAGCCCCTGCTGGAGCCAGAGCCCAGCTCCCTGCTGTAGGAATGAGACTGGCCAGGCCCCAGCAAAGCAAAGCAGTCCCTCAGACCTCCCCAGATACCTTCTGAAATGGGGCTCTGGGTTACACCAAATGTGTCACCCCAGCTTCCCAAACAAACATGGGCCGTCAGTGGAGAGGGAAGGATCCACAGAGCTGAGCAGGTTTTGCCATCACAGTGTCAGAAGGGCTCTGCTCCTCTGGCTTTCAACTGCAAATGAAGCAAATGGCAAAGCGTTGACAAAGGACCTCCCTGGCCTCTGCCTTGGCCCGGTGCTGGGTCCAGCCTCCCGACCCTGGACACATGCTGATGGTGTCAAATGTCCTGGAATCGGGGCAGAACTGCGTCATGGTGCCCTGGAAAAAGGAAACCCTGATTCTTATGGATGCTCCTAAGAGCCTTGTGCTGCTGCAGTCAGGTGAGGCTCTGGGTGGCAGGAGACAAGCAGGTGTGTGGGCACCATACTCATCCTCGTGCTGCTCCCAGGCTGAAAGTGGGGATGATGGGGAGAAATAACGCTGTGATTCCTGGGGTGTAGGGCTAGGACAGCTTGTGAGCTGTGGCACGAACTCCTCCATCTAGACTATAAAGTACTTCACAGGCCTGTCCCAATTGCCTGGCCTATTAGTTTTATGGAGGGGCTTATTGTAAGGATGCAGTTGGTCTCCTTTTGCCACAGTAATGGAAATATATCCATGGTGGGGAGAGAGAGAGCCTGGCAGAGAGGCAGCGGGAAGCCTGTGTTTGGGCGTTGGGGTCACGGCCCTGTGGGCTCCTGGGGTCCCCGGGTATCTGTCGGTGCCACCGTGGGTGCACTTCGGGAAGGAGAGCCTTGGCCCAGCCAGGAGTTCCTCCGGGCAACCCCGAGCAGGGGAGGAGGCTGGAGCCGGGCATGCACAGGCAGGGGCACAGTGCCACCCAGTGACCGCCTGTGACCTGCGAGGGGACAGCTGGGGCAGCCTGCAGGGGGGTTGCTGCAGAGGTGCTGAGGCCTGGAAGCTGCAGCAAGGGTATCCCAAGGCAGTGTGGAGAACAGAGAGCCAAGAAACCATCTATGTTGCTTTGTCGTTACAGTGCACAAGGGGCAAAGCTCTGGGGCTGTTGTGCTGTGTCTGGAGCGAGGGTTTTGCACGACTTGCTCAGGTGCTGACAGAAGCCAAGTGTTGGGCAAGTTGGGGCTGAAGCAGCTCATGTTTTAGGAGGGACCTGGCAGCAAAACCAGGGGTGGAGAAGGTGCTTACCTGGGACGAGCTGCTCTCCTTGGGGAGATGTGTCTGCTTTGAGAAGTGCAGGCAGCTCTAGGGCAGTGTGTCTGGTCCCAGAGAGACAAGGCTGTCACAGGGACTGCCTTGGAGCCCCTCGCCTCTGCCAGGAAGGGACCCCTTGTGTCTTGGGCAGTAGGTGACAGCCACGTGTGGTGTATTTGTGAGGTTAATGCAGGACCTTTCCTCTCTTCTGCCCAAACTCTGCCTACATTTCTTGCTAGGTGAAGCCCTGTGTCGTGTGTTCCCAGGCTGTAACAAGCATCAACAGGCAGCTTGAATGCTGGGGGAGAGGGAAAGGAGCCAGGTACAGTGGGGCATGGTGGCGGCATCTCCTGAGGTGGCTCCCGCAGGAAATCACTGCCCCAAGCAATGCCCTGATATGTTTCCAGCAGGAACTGTCTCCTGGAGGAGGCACAGACTGTGGCTCTATTTGGGTGATGACTGCAGAGCCCATTTGGCAGCAGGGAGGGGTGTTAAATCAGCCTGTCCTTCTCCAGGTACATCATCTGTACCCCCCTCCATTTTCCACAGCTGTTCCAATGCAGCGCTGCCACGGGGCTGCGGGGCTGCAGCGTGGGCTGAACCCAGGGCACTGCAGCGAGGGAGGCGTGAGCGCTGCACGGCTGATGGATGCAAGTCCCACATTTTTACTGCTCTGTCAAGGACTGCACACACTTTCTGCTCCTAGGCTGTTCTCCAATGTGTCTTTATTTTTGTCTTTTTAAGTTTGCCAGTGTTGATCTCACAAATACCACTGTGGAGGTCTGTGGGCTTCCACTGCTGTACAGCACAAAGCCTTGCTAGAAATCCAGCACCAGCTGGAGAGCTCTTCCCATCCCATCACCCACCTCTGCTTCAATCAGATGGTCACTAGTGAAGGTGAGAGTGGGTCACTGAGCCTCATACAGGCAGGAGCTGCTACTGAGTACTTGGAGTAACCTTTTTGTCACTGCTGGGGTACATCCTGCAGTTTGGGATGATTTTGGCCAGAGATTTCCAGTGATGTTGCTTATCCTGCATGTGGTGGTCAGACCTGTGTTAGCGCATTCAGCAGAATCCCAGACCTGAGTTAATTTTAGCCTTTCTGTTTCAGACTCCTGCTGATGTGTCCCGTGTCCAGGCCAAGGTGCTATTTCTTGCAGGGAAATGATCTTTATTAATTTTAGATCTAGTTCTCCAAAGTGCCAAGTAGGCACAGCTATTCCAGGTAGTTGGGCACAGCGGGGGGTGTTCGATCTTTGTGGGATATGGCTCTTCCTTCCACAACGAGAGCCAAGCCTGATGAATTACATTTCCTTTGTGCCCTGCAGAGCATGAGGCTGATGCTCAGCAGGAATCCAGCCCAGAGCTGTGTATCCGTTGTCACTGCAGACTCGGAGCCAGAGCACCAGCTGCGATACCTGGAAAGAGAAAAGCTCTGTCTCGTCAAGGTCAGTGGATTAATTGTATCACTGGTCACAGGAAGAGGGGGAAAGAAGTGATGGTCTAACATAACAGAAATGGATTCAGCAGGTAGAAGTCCCCATGAGAGCCCCTGAGCCACATAATCCAGATAAAAGTAGTAAAGTAACAGAATACATAAAAAACTGTAGAACTCGAGTCTAGAAATACAGGGGGTCATTACTTCCCAGTAATGAGAAATGGGCAAGTTTGATTTCTGTATTTTTTATGACAAGGATAGCAACAGTGCACTCTGAGGCCTCACTGGATTTGTCACTTCTGTCAGGAGCATCCCAGGGGGTCTCCAGCTTGGCTGCTGACTGGTGGTGGGCTGAACCCACCAGGAGTTGAGTGCCAAGAGTTTCAAACCAACTCCTGTTGTTCACTTATGTCAGTCCCTTCTGTCTATTGAAAACAGCATCCTCTCCTTGGACTTGCCACTCCCCCCAAATCAGTTGGATTTTGGGTAAGCAAAGCAGCATGTCCAGCACTGCCCTTCTACCCCTGCTGCCCTCTGACAGCTCAGTGAGAGCTGCTCCTGCCTGAGGGTCTGGAGAGGATTCACTGGATAGCACAGACTGGGAATCAGTGCAGTGGGGGGAGGGAGGGGTGGGTGCGGGGGATTAACAGTCCCTTGGATCCACACTTTCACTTCAGCTTTAGTGATAAATTTCTAGACCAAATGCTAGTAATGGATTTCTCAGCGCTGACTTTCAGCTGCCCTTGTTGGACCAGCCAGGACGTACGAAGCAGGAGCCAGTTCCCTGTGGATACCTCAGATTTAGCTCTGATCCCAATTGTCTGGCGTGCCAGCGGCGGGTTAGACTAACTCGTGCAGGGAGGGTTCTGGTTACAAAATGCCTGGAATGAAGCAAGCAGGTGCTGGGAAGGTTAACTGAGGGGAGCACTGCGTTAATTCCTCATCGCCTCTCGCTCCCCGCCTGCCTCGGGAGCAGTGGGATGGATCTTCCGCAGGTGAGGCTGCACCGAGGGGCTGCCAGTCCCCGGTGAGCACCGTCACACCACAGAGCAGGGGTAGCTCAGCTTTTAGCTGCCAAGGTTGTGCCAGTGTGGAGCAGGAGCCCCCGTGAAGGAGATGGGCTGAGTCACGGTGGTGGGCGCTGAGCGCCCAGGCTGCTGCCGGGGAGGGCGGGCAACTGGAGCAGTGCGTGGATAGCCTGGCTCAGGGCGGGCACACAACACCCGGTGTTAATGAGTCACAACAATCGGTGCCGCTGTGGCTCTCGGCAAGCTCTCGGGACTTGCATTTCAGAGCAGGAGGCTCACTCTGGGACAGCTGTGATGGTTTCTTTCCCTGCTGCCGGCCGGTCCCGCCTGGATAAGCGGCCCCGCTGCAGCAGGGCTCAGCTGTTTGCACAGCGACCGCCAGTTCGCAGCTCGGGGGATGGAGGGTTCCTGAAATCAGAACGGCTTTACCTTTCCCTGCTGAGCTGTGACTGGTGGTACAACAGCTGCTACAGGAGCAGCTGACCGGTCCTCTAAAAAAAACAGGCAGAGGGGATGATATGGGGAACAAAAATCAGTATGGTTGCTCCAAGGTGAGTGTGGACCTCATCTGTGCACAGTCCACATTATGGAGAAACATGTAGAAATGGAACTGTGTTCTGCTGTGGCTGCAGTTTATTTGGTGTATTTAGGTGTATTTCCTTACTGGTGTAAGCTCCAACAGACACACCTCTGAGTATGTCTAAAAGGGTGTTTGTCATCACACTGGTTTAGAAATAAAACCTTTTAAATAAATCAGTGACAAACTGATGAACCCAGCTGGTCCCAGCTTGCACTGAAAAATGGAGGCTTGTGCTGCCTGTTGTTGGACTGAAGTAACTGAACTGCTTCAGATTTGCACTGGTGGAAGCCTGAATGCAGGTAAGACAAATAAACACACCTTGAGTTACTGCTTGCTTCCTGTTACCTTTTACTTTTCGCCTTTTACCCTGAAACAGGATTACCAAGCCCACTGAATGTATCTGACCTTCTTGTCTTTAAAACACAACTGGTTTTCTCCAAAACATAACTTGCCAAATGTGACTATTTGATGATAAGACACTATGCAGAGTTGGCTATGAATGTTTATTAACATCACATGGAAATCTGTATTCCAGAGAAGACAAACACGAGGCTGTCACCATACCTACAGAGTCCAGGGACCCAATACAAGCTTCGTAGGCTTCTCCTTCACAGCAGTTGCATGGCTGATGTTCTTTCTTAAGTTTTCCTCCTATACAGGATCAGCTCAAGTATCAACACTTTGTTAATGATTTAACTGAAAAAAACCTTTACGTTTAGTTAAGTTACTATTGATCTGGATTGACAAAAAAGGCAGATGACCAGGATGTGGGTTCTGACTTCCAAACACAGACAGTTCTGATGTTTTGCACAAGCACCTCGTGGCAGGGGCCAGAGCTGCAGTCCCTGCTCTCCAGTGCCCGCACAGGTTACACCTTAGTTACTCAACCAACAATACGTAAAATTCAAACCATTGCATAAATCAGTCATTCTTACAAGCACAGTCAAGGGCATCACAGTAAACAAAGGTCATGGTTTCCAGAGACCCTTAAAAGCCTGGGCCAAAGAGCACAATAAATAACAGTGATGGAAGAGCAGGAAGAGCACGGACGTGTCGGGCATCAGGGTAGAGGAGACAGTGGTAATCTGTATCACCAGAGATGCATCTTTCTCATGTGAACCTCCAGAGCCCAGCAGCATTGTCTGAGAAGAGGCACGAGGATGGAACAGGAGAGTATCGTTCAGCCTGGCAACAGCATTTTCTCCTGCTTAGTTCTTCCTTTGATTCTGGAAAACTTCAGTTGGCACACTCTGTTCACCCACAGAACAGGGCATTGTAAGGACAGAGTAAGGGCTTAAACACTCTGCTGTTATCGTCAAGGTTTTCAGACTAAAGACAACAAATAATACTGTAAGTTGAGGCAAGTTTTATTTAGACTGTACAAACAGGGTGGTGGGGAAAAAACACAGTGGCTTGATGTTGGGACCAGTTCTATGAATTAAGTGGAGTACGAAATTAAAAAGGCACTAATCTTAAGAAAAGACACTCCATATATTCTAAGAATATAATTCATTTAATACTGTTAATCTTGTAACACAAAAAATAAAACAAGCTATGATCCCCAAAATAAATTTTAAAAGCTTACACTTAATATTATTGCCTGAAGATCATGGTCTTTAAATTACATATTGTGTTTAAAAGTTTACACAGTGAAGACTGTCTCAAATACAAGGCCACCTTTCCCACTGCAATAATTGTATCCTTGTCCCAAAATACACTTTAACACAAATAAACAGAAAATGACAACTATACAGGAACACTTTCACTGGTCCCAAAAGGCAGTCTTTTAGGCAGGTCTTACTTTCAAATGCAGATATTGAGGAAAATGCTTGAAAACTGGACTAGAAACCAAAGGCAGCCCACTCATTCCCAGGATGTTAATACAATATAAAAAATTACTTTACAGGCACATGAAATGGCACAAAGAATGCTGTTTTTCCCTTTACAAAAATAATGCTCAGGCTCTTCAGAGCCTCAACCCAAACAGGATATTCCCTTTTGTTTATTCTTTCCCAATTTGTAAACAATCATGAATTAAATAAGCGCTTATCCAGTGATGGACACTGATTAAAACAGTTTTCATTTACACTTTCAGACAGGTCAGAGGCTCCAATGTCTATATACACATGTATATACACAGCAGGAGGAAGCCAAGCCTTTCGTGATAGTTGACTACTGTGGCACCAGGTCATTACACCAGCTCCTAGTTCCAAAGCAAGGACAACTTTAATGGTGCATAGATTGAAGGCATCACTTGTAGGCTCTCATGCTTCATATCAAGGTTGCCTTACACGCCCAAGAACATTTACACTGATAGATTATCACTCGGATTTAAGAGGTTTCATAAAACAACAGCACACGTGTAAGCAAGCGACAAGCAGTTGAGAATCCAGAGTCCTTCAAAGAGAAACACACACTGATCCAATGCAGTCTTTATATGAAAATACTTGTCTCATAGTAAAATAGCCAAGACACATTTTGAAGCGAGGTTACAGTCAGCTTAGGCTGGTCAGTATGCTACATTGAAACCACATTTTACATACCTGAACCACACTGCTGCTACTTGGAGAAACACTGTTCATTCATCACCTACAACCAGGTTCACAGAAATTCAAGAATTCTTGTCTTTGCATCAGATACCACTACACACAAATTTTGCATAGTTTTGAAGGTAAAATGTTTTGCTTTTCTGCAGTATTGGAACATAATTAAACCTAAAACAATGTTTGTGTTCAAAGCGTACACCTTATTCCATGAGGGGATGAGTCAAGACGTTTATTTCAGTGAAAAAAAATCAGGTGAAAAGTTATGTTCAAGATCTCAAATCTCACAGTATTTATTTACCACGCAAAGGAAGAATTCTACAATCAGTCTTCTGAAGAGCTGCCTGTAACTAGGTCAGGCCTGAAATAAGATTTCTCTGCAGCAGACTGAGTTTAGTGCAGTTTGTATTCAGAAGATGACTTTCAGTAGTACAATCTGTGTAGTAAACGTGCAGGTATTGTTGGGGCACAGGAGAAACATGACCTTCTTTAGTTAAGAGAACTGCATAGCTTTTCTTTGCAAGACAAAATGTCAATGCCTATTGTCAAGAATTACAGCACCAAACACTTCAGTCAATGCTACTCTACTTCACAGTTAATTTGGTAGTAAAATGCTCTACAATAAATTCCAGACTGTCAGCCACTTGATCAATACTACAGAAAACAGTTAATAGATGAATGGAGAGACTTCTTTAAAACCTGGCATTTTGAATATCTGCTTGTGAATGCCATTTTTGCAGTTCTTCAGTGCCTTCCAACTAAGGATCTCATGGCACTCCCAAATGAACTACCAACAACATGCTTTTATTAGGATCAAGCAACACAAATCAACAAGAAAACATGCTGGAACTTAAGACAATGTTTATATCATTAGACATTTGTAAGATCCGATGACATTCTGCAGGTGTTTGAAGTTTCTCATTTTGCTACAACCAACAGCCTACTGAAGTTGAAAACCGGGAGCTGCTGTTTTCCTGCCAGCTTCCACACTGGACGTCTGCCTTAACCAGGCTGTCTGAAAAGGGAGGTTTTGTAGCTGCACCTTTGCAGACATGTATTCTGTTAATTCAGTGTTCCATCATTTTGAAAAGAGCATTCCAGTTGACCTACAATACACATTTGAAGAAGGTGGCACAGGATTCCCCTGTGCCTATGCTTTCATATCCTGCACCCAGGCTCAGGCTGAGCACCCGCAGGGCACGAAGGGCGCTCACCCAGCTGCAGCACAATCACAGCAGCAGAGCTTAGGTACACAAAGAGGGAAGGAGCTACACTAACTACAAACACCTCTGTGGCCTCCTCCAGCCCGAGCATTATCACATGGGGAACCCAGGCAGCTGACTCCAATTAACCACTTTCTAGAGGATGCTGGGAGGGGGAGGGACCTGGGTCCTATATAAAACAGAGTCGATGCTTTAGGAAGGGTATAAGAAAGATGTCAGCATGTGGAGGAGTTGGGATACAAGCAAGGAAAAAGAAGGCAGGGGAAAATGAAGATGAAAGCAGCTCTGGAAGAGAAGCACAGCAACACAGGCACCCTGGTAAAAAGGTACTGTGTCTGAAAAGGAGCTTTTGATGAGCTGGGGCTGGTATAGCTAGGAAACTCTGGAGAGAGCAGGGAGCCTGCAGAGAAATGGATATAAAAGGTCTTTAAATGTTTAAATAAGAGGATTTTATCCGTACTTACCAAATTCTTCTGTCCCACTCCTACCTCTCCTCAAGGCAATCTGATCTGTCTACCAAGTAACAGCCTGATGACAAGCACTTCTGTACTAGTAAAACTACACTTTGAACACTGCAGAGAGCTGTATGTAGACCAGGCCAAAGTGTTTCCCCTTAAAGCTCACTTTCTACAGTTAGTGCTTGCAAAAATCAACAGAAATGCATTAAATATGTCAAAACCAAGTAACAAGTATCAACCCCTCCTAGGTTTCCTTATAAATAAGTGTCTCAGCTTCAATGCAGCTCAATCAATGGTTATTTGCATTTAACACACACTGTTTCAGGAAGGTCAACAACAAGCTTAAAAGTTAACAGAAAAGAGCAGTGTCTAATACAACTGCTTAGAATACATAAGCTCCAATTATTGTCCTTTAAAGAAACCATTATTTTAAATGTACTACCTTAGGACAGGTCATTTCAAAACTAAATCTTCTTCAGTTCTAAAATTGCATTTTTTTTGTTGCTTTTTGTTGGACAGTAACGCACAAGTTGCATGTTTGACCTAAGTTAGGGCTCTTCCTACTGAGCACACCAGAAAAAGTCCATGGAAGTCTCAAAAGGAAAGGTTTTTTCCCATACCTCTCTGCTATATTCCGGTTCAGTCTTCTCCAGCTTAAGGCCCAATAAAGTTTTAAAAGTGAAACTAAATTCTGGATGATGCAGCTATGGTCTGAAGGTCAGGCAGTGACTTCAGTTGTATGTATTCCAAATGTATATTAAAAGAACTGTCAAACTGCAGCAAGCTGGAAAATGGGCAATGCTAGCAATGTGCCATTAAGTCATCATCCCACCTCAAACAATGCTAATGATAGCCAGGAACATGAAGCAGCAGTGTAAATCGGGTAGAGGGAGTCACTCGTTCTCATCTGGGTTTTGAGGGTCAAATATTTGGACATGGGTGAAAGGGAAGAGCCCTTTCCGACCGTTGACTTCTCCTTCCCACTGACCGTTTATATTCATCCTTGTGACCTTCACAATATCGCCAACCTGCAGAATTAGAAACAAGAAAACCCTTATCATACATGGGACTCTCATCTTTGATACAAATACAAATCAAATGAAGGAAACACAAACAAGCCCATCATAGGGAAAGAAATCTTGCCCTCTTCATGGCAGAAGGTTCAATTGAAAACTTACTTTTACTGAACTACAATACCAACACTTTGTTGCTAAACATAATAATGTTGTCTGTGCTCCGAGACTCTTTATTACATGTATATTTATAAAGATTACTGAACTACATCTCTTTTTATAGGAGAGCTTACGGCTTCATGCAACAGTATCTTTAGCTTAGATATAAATTCACATCAGTAAAGCTGCCATCAGTGATGAGTCACAACATCCTTTCAAAAGAGCACAGTACTGGGACTGGTTTTAGCAGCACTTAAAAGAAATGTAGTTTTTCAAAGAAAGATTCCTAAGGCAAAGAAACCATTACTTGAATCTCTAATTCTGATGACCACAGTCTAAGAAACTTCTGTAATTTCTAAAATAATGGTACACTTCCAAAGTGGGGAAAAGAAATCTCAAACTTTTTTTTTTTTAGTAGTAGATATAGATTCTAACTTTGTGGTTTTCACACCTACTTCCTGTCAAAGCACTTGAAGCAGGAATGATGACATGTCAGGCCTTTCCTACCGTGTCTATTCTCTTCCTGTCTGGCAGTGAAAAATGAGAGAAGTCTAAGGTATGATCAAGCAAGAAACAACAGCCCAAATGATGATAGATTATACTCTGACTATTCAACACCTGTATTTAATCTGGATTAGGACAATTTACAAAGTGAAATATCCAAATTGACAAGAAGCATTTAAGACAAGCTAAATACTCATTCTTCCTGAGATGCTTCTGGAGAGCCGAACACATGGTCTGTTACAGCAGCTCTTTTAACTTTCCCCCTCCCTTCCTGTTTACTTTTTTGACTCTATGTGGTTAACTACAGTAAATATTAGAAAAGTGACACTAGCAGCTAAAAACTAATTTCACAAAAAGTAGAACAGCCTATGACTAATGCCCAACAGTTTGTAAGTTTCTTTCCCAAACTAGGTCCAAGCTCTTTTTAATTGAGTCTCAGTTATCAAACTACTGCTGTGAAATTCAAAGGAAACCAGCTTTAATCTTGTTTAAGGAAAACAGAGACATTGATACAGCATGTAAAGCAATTTGTCTACATTTTCTAAATAGTATTAAAATTCAGACCAGATGCAGATAGGCCCTTGGCCAACATCCTTAAACTCTTCAGGTGAGACCTGTATACTTTATGTTAAAGAAAAAGCCCTGAGTTTACAAAATGATGTGCCTGTCACTAGATGATGTGAAGCCCATTTAAACCAGTAACATTACTGTAACAGGTATTTTTGAAGATCATGCAGAAGCAAGAGCCTTTAAGTGAAATTTAAGATACCATAATAAATTCGTTGGCAGTCAGTCACTCGGTGTTATGTCTCTTAAAATTTGTTGAAATTTGAAACTATTCTCAGAGATTTAAGCCTTATGTGTTGCTCTGCCTTCCCTACTTTTTCTCCACTACTTTGGTTGTCTGTGTCCTGTCTGCCTCCCATATTTGAGACTGTCACTTGGAACAATTGTAATCTTATGCTTTTGAGAGAGGAGAAAACCCTTTGAACTCCCTTAAGTTCTTAGGATATAACTGAGACCATATTACTTTCTTAAATTGACATTTTTATATATGCTGTTCCTAAACTCAAACCTGAAGCCAGCACACAGAATTAAGCAGTTAAACACTGCATGTACACACACAATTCACCCAATTGCTGTTCATCTCTCCAGGGCCTGCTGCAGCATGCTCTAATTGTGTATTTGCTAAAAAGCAAAATTTGTCAGACTTCTCACTCAAGAAAGCTTTAAATAGTAACAAGATGACCTAAACAGGAACCAAGCAAATGCCTCTTTAGGAAAAGGCTGATAACATCTATAAATACTCAGTGTTACATTGCCACATTTAAATAACCCTTGAAGACAGATCTAGGTTCCAAATTCTAGACCTAACCTGAGGGAGATGCAGCCAACATCACAACAGTTTAAAGCTAATGAGTTGCATTTTCACTACACCATAAACCAAACCCACTCTCAAACCCTTTAATACGAAAAATAATCCTTTGAATCAAAAACTTGGACCTACATTTCCTGAGAATCTGACAATGTAATTCTGTTCATGTGCTGTAGAGATCAATCCATTATTCATTCTGAAGCTCTAGAACAGCTGTTCTCCAACTTGGTTCTGAAAGCCTTCACAGTGTGAATAGGTTTGGAAATCTTGGCTTCAGCTGAGTGAAAAGAATATTTAAAATATGTCTCCTATTGCATGGCAAGAAACTGCCCTGTAGATTAATGAGGTAAAATGTCCTTCATGCTGCTGCACACCAGCATCTGCCACTAAAGAGCGCTGCCTGACAAAAGCTACTCAAAACATATTCCCATATGCTGAGAACCACTGGAATAGTAAATTAGTTTGCAATAACTTTCTACTGTTTTTAGAGGGCCTTTTTTTTTAAATGAAAACTGCTGAATATCCTCTTGTGCTATATTATTTTAAAAAATGTAATTTCCCTGACAAGACTAAATTAAACAGCATGTTGAAATAAGATTTTTTGGCGCAGGAACCTTGATTTCATGCTAGACTAACTCATGGATTTATCTTAAAGACCTTCATTTCAAAAATGTCTAGAAAAATCTGGTCAACTAGTCCCTCTATGTATTTTTCCCCCAAGTAAAAGCATTATTTCATAAATCCCTTTTAAAGCATCTATAACATGGTCAGCTGAGGTGCAATCTCCCATTAAAATTATTTAACACACTCTTTTTTTTCACAGAATGTTTTAAGCCAGTCAGAAGAATTGTCTTATGATTAGGCACAGGACAGAGTCAGGAGACCTGGTTCTATTCTCATCGCTGCCACAAACTTCCTGCATGACTCTGGACAGCTAACAGCCCTTATCTACAGATGAGGAGAACACTTCCTTAGACTCAGCATCTCTCAGATAAGTTATTCAGTTGTGGAGCACACCAGCATAGCTGGAATTAAGTATCACTGCTGAAATGAGTAATACTTCTGAAATGCAGCCACTTGGTTACACCCAAATGATAAAAATCAAAATGTACTTTAGATAGCATCTTTCATTATGTCCTTGTTAGAGCATGAATTCAAAGCCCTGGGGAAACACAAGCTGTGGAACATGCCAGTCAGAAAGGTTACTTCATTCACTCTAGATTCTTCCATACCTGTCTTCCATTTGAAGCTGATTCATACTCTGCAAAAGGTTTCCTGCAAGCCATTTTAGTCAACCAATTCAGTGAGTTTTACAGATATTCCAACAATTGTATGCTAATAGTTCTATGGCTGAAAAAGTTCTGTAATATAAGTTTAAGGAGATAAAAATGCATTAAAATTCTAAATCATCATTTTAGCCTCTGGGTCAGTGCCATAGGAAACACTGCTCTCTGGAATCTACAAGGTGTTAAACCTCAGTCATTATCCTAATTAGTATCACAGCTCATCTTCTTTGGTAACACTAACATTAATACCAAAACCAAAACAGTTGTTCAGGCCAAATGCCTGTCTGGAGAAGAACAGACAAGGTCCAACACTGAGAAAATACCTGATACTCCATTGTCCCCAAGTGAGGAGCTACACACGAGAGGCAGAGTTCAGCCACTCTGCAAACAGGACAAAAGGACACTGCAGGAGCTGGTGCTGAATGTACTGGAAGAGCCAAGAAAGCACTAGGCTAAAAGCACAGCTTAATTATCCTTCACTTCTGATGTTCTGGGCCAGAACACAGTTGATGCCCAAACTGGAGAATCAAACAGTTCAGAGGAAAATCTTCATTCATTCTTGAGGCATAAAGGAGGTTCAAGGGCAACACAGAAATGTGGAAGCGCTAGATGCAATTAATCTGGCCTCACCTAGGAACAGATTAAAACAAAGGAACTTTGCATTTCATCAAGAGCCAGGAAAATTGTCAGAGTAGGGGCTAGAGCAAAAAAGTGCTGCTTTTCATTACACAGTGGTAGCCTGTCTCCTTCAGATTAAGCCACAGCTGTGACTGTACAGAATTTGGAGAGTTCACTTTCAGTTCAACAGTTAAGAACAACTAAAGCTCCCTGATCAACAATTCACACTACACAAATACAGGATCAATACTTACCTTAAAATCCAGACTGGGATAGATGCATTTTAATGTGTAACACAGCAAGGCTAAGGATCCTTGGCTTAAGAAAAACACAATGCTTGTTGTCTACTGAAAGAAGTAGCCTAATTTCCTAATTAAGAAAGTTCTACTGCTAGCACATTTTGGCCTACTTGTCTCAACTTTCCTTTGGAGAGGGAAAAAGTTAACTGTAACCTAATTGTAACAAGCTCAAGAGAAATACTGTAAGTCAGTTATATAATTATGGTGGATGGATATTTATTTCACCAAAACATTTCAGTGACAGGTTAACTGTGCACCAGCAAAAATACTCATGTATGATTGCTACGTCACAAAAAGGTAAACTACTTAACACTATAATGCTGGCACAAGTCTATAAAAAGCCAACACTAGTATAAAAACTTTTAAAAATACAGTGCAACTCCTGTTTAAAAAGAAAAAAAATAAATCTTTGATTCCGTAACACCGTCAAGTCTGGAGATGAACTCTAGAACCACTGCTTCAGAATTAACTATGACACTGATTAGAGCATTGGTAATATATTTAAGAATAATTTTTTAAGCACAACAGGTATAAATCTGGTGGCTGCTGCTGGTCTCCCATTGTCTGGTTCCTTACCCTATTTAATTCCATTTTATGATTGAATATTGAATTTGTTGTTCATGTCCTGGTTAGAGCTTGTCAGTTTGAAACAAGGCTTCATTAGCACACCATTGCTAATATACTGGGTATAGAATTAGTACAAGTTTTTAAGAGCTGGGAAACTTTCGGGTTTCAGACTTTGCTGCTCTGTATCACAGTAACAGTACCAAAGAGTGAGTCTCTGCTCTTATCCAATCCATCACCTTCTTAAAGGGTAAGTCTTTTGAACATGAGGTTGCCCTCCCAGTTTTCCCATAGTAAACAGCAGGATGGAGGAATAGCAATGCATAACCCTGTGGTGCAGAGTTTTGGTCCCAATAAGCACAGGACACTGTAACCCTGTCTTTCATACCCCTTCCTCTACAGCACCAGAAAGGAAGGAAATAGCTTCTTGGCTAGAAGTACACAAGTAAAGAAACAGACCTGGCTCCTCGGCTGTTGAGCTTTTTCGGTTGCGGGTTGGGTTTGGTGGTTTTTATTTTTATTTTGTAGCTGGCTTGTTTAGTGGTTGGGGTTTTTTTAATGCAGTATCCATACAATTCTACACATACTGGTAATGAAGTTAGTTGATGTGAGAAGCTACAGACTTCAATCTGTAGAATTTAATGTTCATTAAAACCATCAAATCTGAACTGCCAAAGTAACTCCACCAACTGTTCTCTGGTGCAGAGAGATGCACAAAATTACATGTACAACCAGCTGTAACCTTTGAGATAGTGTCTATACTTACAACTACCATTTTAGCCTATATTAAATCTATGAACAGATTATAATTTAATTTTTTATTTTAGAGAATAAAAGTGGAGTATATAACAAAATAGGATTAAGTCAACACTTACACATTAGTAGCTTCACTAACACTAATATTGTTAGCCAGAGAGGGGGTTGTGAACTCCCCATCCCTGGAAGTGTCCAAGGCCACGTTGGATGGTGCCTGGAGCCACCTGGGATACTGGAACGTGTCCCTGCCCATGGCAGGGGGTGGAATGAAATGAGCTCTAAGGACCCTTCCAGCCCAAACCATTCTGTAATTCTATATAATGTTAAATAAACTTAGCCCAGCAAAAATAAACGCCCTGTTGACTATTCTAGAGAAATAAAATTGTAGTTGCTCTTAAATTGTCACACTTTTAAATTCACTAGTTGAACCCTTCACCTTAATCCAATCTATCAGATCTCGTTTCAGATTTTCTGTAGAACAGTCACTCGGTCACTTAAATTTTTCATGTAAGAAATTAAAAACCAACAGAACTTGCTTATAAAACAAACTTCTCTGTAACAGACTATAAATTCTTAACTTTTCTTAAAGAAAAATTCTGTCAGCTTCTGTAAACAATAGTGTACAACAGAAACACTGGACTTGCAGGCAGGGAGCTTGTCCCATTTTCAAGCTGAACCAAGAATGACACCGCTCCACTTAAAAGGAAGCTGAGCAGATTACTATGCCATGGCTTTATTTACTCCAGATGCTATTCTCTTCCTTTTAAGTACTGTCTGTGTGCTGACCACACAAGGCTACAGCCAGAAAACAGATATTTTGCTTTCATATTGCTCTATCAGTTTAAATGAGGTTGCACAATCAGCAACCATGTAATTACACTCACAAGGTGTTCTACCTGTACAAGCTGAACTGCCAGTTAGGGTACACCTATACTGATGTGGAGAAATGTCAAATAATATTTTTATGAAAGAACACCATTAACTTTCTTCCCCAAAACAGTCCCATAACCTGTTTTTTGCCTAACACTACTTTCAGTGGTCTTAAAAACCAGAAGTTTCAAATGGTTCAGTTTATTTAGTAATGTGTAGAGCCCTCACAAGGCTGGGATTAAATATTTTATCAGAGTCCTGCAGGAGTTTGGCAAAGTAAGGGAAAATAATGAAAAAAAGTGGAATAATTTTTTTCTTTAAGAATAGCCCATGTGACAAAAAAATACTGCTATAATGAAGTTGCAAAAGTTCCCTATGCACGGATAGATATGGAGAAGCTGCAATCACTGATTTCAATGAAAATGTAGAGCAGTTCCCAGAATTCTGCTTCTGAAGCCTCTTGAGAAGCCACAGTGTGGATGGGGTACACTTGCAAAGAAAACAGACTGCATGGGAAGACAAAATACGCCAGTGTTGAGAGACACAAAAACATGAGGCAGTAAGTGATTAGAGAATGAGAAGAATCTCTCAAACAAAACTTCAGAAATTTGAAGGTTCAAACCAAGTCAAACCTATTTGCTGCCTAGAGAATTAATCCTACCTGTATCTTAAGAGTAGCTAAACTGATGGGGTTAACTATGTCACCTAAAGGGCAAGTCAGGAAAGTCTGTATGTAAGGACCAACATTCCAAGTGGTTCTGCTACCCTGCAGCAATGCAAATTCCCTGAAGTAACTGCATGACACATTGATAACATAACAAAATCAATCACTTGCTTTGCTTTCAGAAACATGAGCAGCTTTGGCAGGAATCTCCTGTACAGTATGGTTGGCAGTGAATTTACACTTTGTTCTATGATCATTTTCAAACACTGTTCACAAATAACAAGCTGCTAGATTTCACAAGACAAAGAAATTCCAGTGATTCATATTTAACTTTTAACCCCATAAGAGTAACTACCTATAGAAGTCTTACAAATACAGGAGTAAAATCATTAGGGTGAGCACTCTGAATAATGGGAAGTCACAAATATAACCTTCCAAATTTCAGTCAAAAGTATCAGCCATAGGTAACAGCTTTAACTTGCAAAGTAACTGAGCACAAACAACAGGAAAAGTTGAAAAGTATTTTAAAAACCATTATTATTTTACTTGCTAAAATACTGCTGCTTCCTATGCTTGTTTGCTTGCATGTGTGCCTGGAAGTATTGCAGCATGCTCAAATTTCACTTTTTCCAGGTGAGACATTTTTGAATTACAGGTTAATTAGCCTTCAGTATCATCTCAATGTAAAAGTAATAGTCTTCTGGATATAGCTTTGAAAACTTCTTCCAATCAATCATTTATTCCAGTTAAACTAGATGTACATTATGAATTCTTTGTTATTTACAGAATACTCTAAAGTTTTACAAGATATCTCTAATAAAAATAAAATTAAAAATGCAATAGCAAGCACAGGAACTTGCAGCACTTTAGAGGTTACACTACACTCCTCACCCCCAGTTAAGGGGTTAAGGTTTCTTAAATTTCACTTTTGAAATCCAAAGTAAAAGGGAGTATTTGTGATATATTCTGCCCAGATTTCAGCGCTCAGAGCAGGATATTCAAGTGCATCTCACAGCTGAGGATCAGAAACACTAAGTGTATCAACCAGCAATCTTTACCTTTCTCTGGAGGATGCCACTGTCAGTTCTTAGCCTGGAACTCTACAATGATTAATGAAACATCTCTTTCCTTCCCCAAGACAGGTGGAGAAGCAAAGCCATCCTCTCACTAGCACTTCTTCAGCATGTGTACATTCTGCTAAACTTGTAACATTTGCACAGTTAAACAAGCAAGAAGGGAGAGAAAATACAGGTCCTAAAGTTACTTACTAGGTCACTTTTCTCAAAGGAAGTGGTATAGATGAAGCAATTCTTGTGGATGTTTCTTCAGAATGTAACCTAACTTCTCAGTCCCTCGACATAAATAAGCAGACTCCACATGAAGTCATCCACCAACCATGAAGCCACACCAACTTCACCATAACAATTTTTATTTTCTTCTTTCACAAGGCAATTGAAAACTCTGAGACCAGAGTAAACACTTACCTCTAATGCCAGCGCAGTCTTGTCATAAGCACAGGGTACTCTCTTTTGGACAGCTTTGGCATAGACTGGTCCATTCTGTGTGGATGGCAGAGGATTGATCACTGCTCCAGGTGTGCTGGATACTGAGGGAAGGGGAGTTGCGGTTTGAGGCTGAGCATAAGCATGGGCAGGTTCTGGAATACCATAACTGTTGGAATTCCTGTTTCCATGCTTGCCAACAGATCTGACTACCTTTTCTACATAAGGAACAGGAATCATCCCAATCCGACCTTCCTTGTTTCTGGCACTCCACCACTGTTCTTCTGGCTTCTCTACAATTACCAGTACCTCGCCCTTTTTAAATGGAAGATCCTCGGCATCGTTGCCAGGAAAGTCATAGAGAGTCCGAACATACTCCACGTTTTCTTCTGCAGTGGACATGGCCGGGGCAGATCCAGATCCCATTGGTGGACTTGGATACCTGAAGATTTGGTAAAAGTAATAGCTATTGGTTTGTATTTCCAGTAACAAAGCTAAGTACCAGGCTTGCAGTAGGAACATCAATTAGAGAAGAGTTACTTACTTGGATTTGTAACAAATGTATTGGCTTAGTAGCACTGTGAGGCATTTCATGAGTAACTCACACTTCTCAAATAATTACTGAAATACCCAAAGTAGCTTCCCCAGAAGCCCAAAATAATCTATCATGGGATGCAGAAAACTGGGAGAAATAATGCATAATCTTCATTCAGCTGTTCTGGACTGTTGTGAAGGTCTTAGAGTCAAATTAATTCTACAGCTTAATTTATGAGAGTAATGATACAGAAAACCAAATTAAGACTATTTGGGTGATTGAGGTGGAAGGGCAATACATAAAAATGTAGCTGCAAATCTCTCCAAGAGTCCTCTCCCACCTCCAAAGTCATCCAAATAATTTTATTTCATTTTTAACTTCAGCATCCACTTCTAAAGAATTTGGTAAGCAAATGCTAGACTTGAAGCACGTAGAGGAAAAAGGGAACAAAAGTAAGATAATATGACATCTTCAGAAAGACAGTATGAAATACTTGCATCCACTGATAAGAAGGAACTAAGAAAAAAAAAAGCTAGCCTTCTATAAATATTCCTTTGCCTATTAACCATATTACCTATAATTTATTTACATAATTGTTTACTACTATGTCCATCATTTGTCAAATACGGTCACTTTGTTGTCTGTGATAATAGATAAGATAGTCCATCAAATGAGACTGCTTTCACCATTTTCATCATAAATGTTATACATTTTATTCAAAGCAGCTGTCAAAAAACCTTAGTGGATATAGGCCACAGCAGATACTTATTATCTAAGCTATGATAGCAAGAATGCATGTCATTAGCCTACTTCAGTTCTCTTTTGCTACTTGCAAAATACGATGGAAGTCAAATCCCTTTGATTTTTGCAAGATATGCCAGAAGCCCCGAAGATAAAGATATTCCATCTTTCAGACACCCTGCTGCAGCCAAAGCAGGGGGACAGAGAACCCTTCAGGGAGCAATGGCTCTGCATAAGCAAGAGCTCAGGAACATCAGCAAGGATGGTCAGAGCTCACTACTAGAGACACAAAGCAAACAGTGAGTTTAAAACAATCCATTTACAACTGTTTTGTAAGTTTAAGATGCCATCTCCAAGATCTAGAAGTACTGTAGGGCTCTATATAGAAACCACCTTTCAGACTTTATGAAATTAAAAGAGTGAACAGCTTTCAAAAGCACAAGCATCTCTGCCCAGGAAAATGCCAGAGAAATAAGAATTAGCATAACAGTTCTGAAGCACATACCTGGCCACCTCTATTCTAAATCTAGTCCATTAACTGAGAATAAAAAACCAAAAATCTGGAAATGCTACCTTTCATCCTCTCTCTTGCAGTAGGAAGTCTCCTTTGCACAGAATTTGAAACCATCAACCACATAACTGATTTTTCTAGGAGTTTTAACAAAGTCATGCTAAGTAAAAACACCTAGTCGATCCCAATCCCATTAGTAGTTCTATAAAAAAGACTGTCAATTCACTGCAGGTTAGGTGTCCCATTTGTCTCTGTGCTGAGAGAACAATATGCAACCAAAAGCTTGAAAATAAGGTGGTACTAAAATGTTCACAGAACATTTCACACAGGACTCCTCACAAATACCAAGTGTGCAAGTGTAATCAGCTCTAAGTTCTCAAGTGTTTTGAGAAAGCCAAGCCACTCATGGCCATAAATGATTAAGAACAAGTTTTTGCATCCAGAAAGGTCCAAGAGTATCCAGGTTGGAGAACAGAGATAAGCATGAAGATTGCTTCAGCCTAAGACTTTTTTCCTTCCCAACTCTCTACAAGTTTAAGCATGCACATGACACTGGGCAGCTCCATTTAAGCATTCCTGAAATGGTGAAAACGATTTTTCTTTTTCATCTACCCATCTCTCTAGAATCAATCACTACCCAAAAGGCTGCCAGCAGTTTCAAGAGTTCCTGAAGGTTGTGCTTTCTGTCACATCCTGCCCATCACTTGACAGCTTTTCAGAATGACTTTTGAATGCTTGAGTTTTTCAACTTGACAAGCTATTGTCAATCTTTGACAAGTGACTGTCATTAAATACTGGCCTATGCCAAGGTTCAATTGTGATTATAAACCTCAAAGTTATTCTTCCCTCCTAAGAACTTGCTAATCTCCAAAACATAGTAAGATATTAAAATGCAAATTCAGAAGTGAACCAATTTGGATTTATTTTTTTAATATGTCACTACTTTTCTCTTATTTAATTTCATTTCATTCTATCCAGGAAGCCCAAAGGCTTTGACAAAAGATATTGAGAAAGGCTTAATTAATTAAAAGTAAGGGATATGTTCTAAGGCTCTTCTTAAGCAGTTTACTGATGCATGTTGCAGGTATGTCCCATGCTGGGACCAGGACAAAGAAGGAGCTCATAGCCAAGTCACATTTTCCCATCCTCCTAGAACAGCGTTTCTCAGTGAAGTGTATGGTATATGAAGATACAGATGAACAGTGTCACAAGCAAACTGTGAGAAATAAGTGGTTTACATTTTTTTGGCACAGAAATGCCACTCTGGAAGTTTGGGAAATGCTGCCCTGGAATGTATTAATGCTGACTTAACAGGGTGAAGCAGTCTAATCACATAAAAGCCAGTTCTATTGTAATCAGTGTGGGCGCAGGGGTAGACAGCAAACTAAGCTCAGAGGCTGTACTTCAGTCATGGAGAAGACTGGTGAACCAGCTTCTCAACCATCCTTGGAACCGAGAGACAATACTAGAAGAAAAGGGTAACACAAAAAGGGTGACGTGCGACCACACCCTCTTTCAAGGCAACTATAGCCCTTGGTAGAGGTACATGGTACCTTTACACACAAGGTCAGTACAGGGACCGTGGATGATTTAACTGAAAGAACAACAGTTTTAATTGTCAGCGAGATCCAGAGCGTTAAGAAGGCCCAGTGTTAGAAACGAATGTTTCCTTAGTATTTATTTATTTATTTATTTATTTAGCATCTAGATCCAGTGCCAGGCTCCCGGAACTACTCGGCTGGACTATGACACCTTTACAGGTCGCACCTCCTCGCGCCACTCGGGGCAAAGGTGGCGGTGGGTGTGGCGGGGGCGGGGGACACTCACCTGGGCGCGGGCTCGATGAGGGTGGTGGTGTCCAGGTAGTGGATCTTATAGAACTCCAGCAGGGCGGGCAGGTGCTCGAACTCCTGGTCGCCGATCTTAAAGCGGCGGTTGGGCAGGGAGTTGATGATGTAGTGGGAAACGCGGGAGTTCTCGGACACCGAGAGGACGTAGTCCCCCGGGCAGGTGGACGAGTCCCGCACCAGGAACATGCCGTGCCGCTGCCCTTGCAGCCGTGTCTGCGCCTCCGCCCGGGACACCGGGCCCACGTACCAGCTGGAGCGGTCCGACGAATCGAAACGAGCGGCGGAGGACATGGCTCCGGGAGGGGAAGGGGAAGGAAAGGGAGGAAGGAAGGTGAGGAGCCCGAAGGCCCAGGCGGAGGAAGATACTCGGAGGAGGCCTGGGCAGAGAGGCCTGGGAGGTGGAGCGGGCTAGGGGCGAGGGGGAAGCGGCTCGTGCCTAGTCCAGGCGAAAGGAAACCTAGGGAAAGGGGGATAAGGGAGAAGGAAGCTCTGTGCCGCTGGAGGCGAAGGGCCGAGAAGCGGCTGGGGTGGGGCTGGCCAGACGCGGCGCGCAGGGCCCCCGAGTCTCCCTCAGCGGCGGGGGGTGCAGGGCATCCTTCCCGCCTCTCTCAGGCCTGCGGCGGGGCCGGCCCGGCGGGGGGCGGAGGGGAGCGGCGG
>VWZV01017481.1:479066-500240 GCA_013397155.1 Irena cyanogastra
CGGGGGGGGGGGGTGGGCGGGGCTCCCTCCCCGCCTCTCTCAGGCCTGCGGCGGGCCCGGCCAGGCGGGTGACGAAGAGCAGCGGCGGCTGATACGGACAGGCGGCCCGAGAAAGCGGCGAGCGCAGCCGGCTCGGCTCGGGGCGGGACGGGGGAGGCAGAAGCGCTGGGCGCCGCGTCCTCCCGCGGGTTCCTCCCCTCGCGAGCCGCGCTCCAAAATGGCGGCTGCGGCGGGCCGCGCGAACGCTCCGAGACACCGCCCCGCGCACGCGCCATGGCGGCGGCGGCAGCGCGGGGCCGCGCCCGTCTCAGGGGCCGGGAGGAGGGTTCGTGCCCCGGTGCCCCGTCCTGGCGTCCAGGGGAGCGGGAGAGCCGCCCCTTCCCCTTTTCTCCGCGCGAGTCATTCAAGCCGTCCCCGGCGCACCCCTGGTCGGTGCGGTGAGTGAGGCGGGGGGGACCGCGCCCCTGCCGCATCCCCTCACAGGGCAGGGCTCCCTCAATGCTGCAGGCGCGCTTTGATGCGGGTCACCCCCCAGAAGCTCCCCAGCCCTTGGCCTTAAGATATCTGAGGGGAACCCTCCATCTTCTCCCCATCCCTCTCGGCACGTCCTCCCTCCTCGGTGCCGCCCAGCCCCCGGCTTTGCTCCCCGGTGCCCCGGGACTGCTTGGGGCCGCTCTCACTGCTCCTGGATCTGAGGGGTGCCAGCACCCTGGCCCCAGGCGGTTTGCACACAGACACCACCTCCCCTGAGGTTTTGCTGGTTTTTACTAGTTAATTAATTTTCTTTTAAGGAACAAAACGGCCCGCTGTGATAATCATCTCTGATCGCGAGATAATTTCCTACGTGCTCTAAGGGGCCGTTTCCTGCCTCATCATAGCCTTGTTCCCAGATAACGGGGTCAAAGCCCAGTCTGGCGCAGGCGGGAGGGAAGATGGTGTCGCAGCCGCTGAAGAGGAAGGAAACCCCGGAAAGGACTCAGCAGGGCTCGGGGGCAGCGCTTGGCACATGGTGCGGATGAGCTGTTTGAATTTGAGAGGGAGGTTGGCGCCGTGACCAGACAGGCACCGAGCTCTGACTCACGTCCGGGGGCCGGCAGCGCCGTTCGGCCCGTCCGGCCGCAGTGGGCGAGGGCGCGACAAAGTAACTGCACTGCTCCCCGGACGTGCTAGAAACCTCTGCAAATGGTGTGATTTTAGCTCAGTCTTGTGACTTTGTTTAATTTGTGCTTTTGGTATTCATTTTGCTTCAGGGCTGGCAACGTGAAATGAAGCAGCGCTTGAAAGAAAAAAAGAAAAAAAAAGCCAGTTCAAATGGAGAAATAGATTTAAGATGTCTGTCTTGAAGTGCTTAACTGGACTGTTGTGCAGTGTTATTCCAGCTTTGCTGTCTTTCTTTCATGCTCTGCCTTTTCCAAAAGTTCAGTCATTACACAGTCATCTTTTTCCCCTTTGTTCCTCATCCTGCGTTGGCAACCAGTGCCATTTGAGGTGTCTGGATTGGAACATATGGGCTGTGTCTCTGCAGACATTTAGCAGAGTTCAGATCATCTAAAATGGAAGATTTCTCCAGTGTCATGTTTTAGACAAAACCATCCTGGAAAAATCTCATCATTAAGATGAAGGAATCTTAAAGCAGCCCCTGAATCCATGTACAGGTATCATTTTACCAGCCGCTGACATACAGCCATCTCCTGGGTGGAAAACAACAGCTGTTAGTCATGTACAGCTAAACAGTGACCTAGAGATTAATAATTACATCTGAAAATTCACATCTATGCAAAAAAAATATTGTCCATTACTAGGAAACCTTACTTAGTAGCTATACTTCTGATCCATTCCTACTGGTGTAAGTGCTTGTGTCTATCAGTAGGAGTCAGTTTTAAACACCTGTAGACAGGCTACAATAGAATATGAAGGTTATGATGTTTTCTTGTGTCATTTGAACAGAACTGGCTTGTTTTCTGTTTGACCATGGCCAAAATACAGATTAAATGATAGCACTTGGACTTGCAATAATATGCTAAATAACATGCAAAAATAATTACAAAAGATGTAAGTTAGCAGCAGATTTAGTAACTCATAGTATATAAAAAGGAAATAAAAATTCCTGCTGCTTCATTTAACTGAATTACCATTTTTGTTAAAATAAAAGTCAAATACACGTTGTGATTTTGCCTCCATTTCGTATGGATAATAGTAGAATCTCAAAACAGTTGGAACATGTCAGAAATAAGAAGTATTAATTATAAACCAGTTTTTGTGCAGTACTGCGTGGGGCTGGACTGCTGCTGGAGAACCAACACACCTACCTTCCCATCCAGAGGATTCTAAGGCATGGAGAGGTTTTCAGTTTGGAAGGAACTTTCAAATTAGATGTTCTGAACTTACATGTATGCAGGCTGTGTGCATCCTTCAAGTAATTCCCTCCTGAGTTTTAGTAACTGTGGTTAAACTAAACCAGGTATTTTAGGTAAAAGATCCCACATTCTACTTCCATATGAGAAAAAGGTGACTTGTTCATCATTAATGTTCTCTGATAAGACTGGGCTTCAACTTCCTAGACTACAGACAATCACCTCACGTGAATTACATCCCTACAAATGCATTTGGTTTAGGAAGAATGGATGCATGCCTGGTATCACTTTACCTTTTTAGTACATATAAATACCTTTATGCTCTTTGACTTTACCTGCTGGCCACTGGCACCCTCAGAGCATGGCCAGTTGTAACACAGTGGAAGAGGTGGGAGCTCAAAAGTGCATCAGCTGCCCACAAAATAAAAGCTCAGTTGTCAGAATATTCCCTTGAGAAGGCCCTGTACCTCTTTCCCTGTGCCCAGCTGTTCCTTCTTCCTTTCACCAGAAGCTTTTGATCCCATCAGCTGGGCTCAGTGCCAAATAAATTGTACATGTGGCTCATCCCTAAGTAAGGAGAAGTAAATTTCTGTCAAGGATACAGAATAAGAATCCTTATTTTGTTTCAAATCCAATATTGGGTATGTTTCCAATGCAAAGTTAACGACCCTAATTTAAACTATGAGGAAAATGGGAAAGGATATGTTGGATTTGGAAGTAGACAGCTGGAGAAGAAATACAGTAGTGAAAGCAGTTATGAAACAAAACTGAAGCAATCACAATCACTTCTGCAAATGTGGAAGCCTGAAATAATTCAGGATACAAGTCCACTAATTACAAATCTGGCAAATATGCCTATACAGCTTTACCTCTGTGCTGGCAGGAAATAGGAAAATAGATCATCAAGAAACCTAATTACTATTCTTCTGGACTTCCTAATGTATCAGCAGTTTAAGTGTTGGTATTTTGATCACTCAGTTCTGGAAGAGCTGTTTGATTGTTCTCTCACAGACCAGAAATAACTTAAAGCTTTCTTAGTTCATTGTCCATCTGTCCATAATGTCTTGTTTTATACTGGCTCAGAGAGCTTACTGTAAAAAAAAAAAAAAAGCCTTTTACTGTCAGTTACATGATTGACATATTTAGGACACCAGAGAATTTATAAATAAAAAAATACAGAATCACCTAGAAATCCCTATGAGTACATGTTTTTGTTGAGGTAAAAGAAAGCTTAAGTGGGCTCGTGAAAGTTCAGTTGCTGAAGCATCATTCTTGATAAGAAAACCCATCAATAACAATTACAGCTCTGTATATCAACCTGTAATCTTTCCTGCAATTTGTTTATATAGGTAATGGTAGTGAACAAGAAGTGCTTTACGTCTGCTGAGTAAGAGAAAATTGACATTTTTAAAGCAAAGCAATTTTATTATTATTTAGCCTGTGTGTGAGTTTGAAAAAAGGACATGCTGGCCTAAAATGGGCTGCTGCTGCAAAAAAAAAGATTAGGATGGTTTGAGCTAAACTCTGTGCTTTTTTACCTAAATTAAATACATGCAAGTAAGATAGTGCATACTGTAACTTTCAACAGTCACATTATGCTCAGATGTAAAGAAATTTTGGGGCTGAAAGCAAAAAGTTATATTTTTATCAAATATTACCTGTCCTTTGGGTGAGTTCATGTAACTTAGGGTTATTATACCAATATGGAAAAAAAAGAGAAAAATAATGTAGTGCTAAGGTAGATGATCATCTGCTTTAAGTAATTTCCTTGCAACTGCATTCTAAGTCTTATATTCATTAGATTTGCAGAACATCCAAGTGGAACATTTAGTGAATAATGCAATCACAAAATAGCATATGCTGATAAATGGAATAATGGATGAGCTCTCTAGAAATCAGCATTCAAACACAGAAGGAGTGACAGGGTAGAAGCTGGAACCCCCCCAAGTTTTCTCAAGATGTTTCTTTGGCTGATTAATTACTCATGAATGTCTTCTATGTAATCTAAGAATTAGCCTCTCAGGTTGGTTATTTGTAACAGTGAGTAATACCCTCTAGTGGTACACATAGGAAAAGGAGCTAGACAAAGAATAATTAATTATTTCTTCATTGTTAAAGAGGCTAAGTAAGGCTTCATCTAAATAACATAAATAACCCTCTATCTTTGCATAACACAGGGCACCACTGGTCTGTCTAGAGGTGCTGGTTAAAATGGAAAATGCACTGCATTGAGTTAGATGTCTGTTAGTTAGAAACAGCTGGGTCTTTAATCACTTGTTTGCAGAGGAAACAAATTGCCACCTGCAGCCTGGAAGGAGTGGTTCTAGTGACACTCAGGTCAGAGAAGTATGTCCTTATATCTGAAGGCTACATTTAATTCCTACACATTACAAGTAACTCTGTAGGCAAAAAAGGAATATTTATCAATCTCTAATATTGCAGTGTAATAAAGTCTGTATTTCCAGACCCTGTGTGCAGTCCAGAGTTCACTCTCAATAAAGTATTTTCTGAAAAAGCTCATAATCAGGGTTTCCTGCAGTTACCAGGTCTTTTGTTTTATTTGCCAACTGGCAAAGGTTCAGAGGTGGAGGTAAAAAGTGACAGTGCTGAAGAATGAAGTCCAACAAATGCCCCTCTTACCAGGAAAAAGCTATTGAACTTATTTAAACAAATGTGCAAATACTCTTGAATCTTTTTCCAGAAGCCCAGTCTACTGAAGCAGAGTAATCTTGGTCTGTTTTGAAATCATCTTTGCTTCCATGAACAGAATACCCCCAAGCAGGGGGAATATCCAGGAACTTACTGCAATTCTCTGAAGTAGCACATCCATGTGCAGTATTTGTCACAGTGAGATGACACTTGACCAGTCCCATGTCATTCTGATTGTCACTGGTTTTGCCTTTCTGCAACCCCATTATTGCTATAAGATTCAAAAGCTTTAGGCAGTTTTTCAGGATTTTCTGGTGCACTGATTACTCCACCCCTCCAAGAGGAAGGATCTCATAGTGTTCAGTATCACACTGGTTCAGACTTTAAATCAGCTTCTAACTTAATGTTAAGCAAGATGGGAGTCAGGAACCAATTATTTTAAGGCCCCATGAAAGAAGGACTTACTGTGCCTTATCTTTCTGAGCTATAGTTCCTGGCATTAGTTCAGCTACTGCAGGGTCTTGGACCAGTGTAATCTTCCATACTTCTTGTTATCTCATGAGTTTTTTTCTTTTGCTGTGGCAAACCAATCTCTGTTCTCTTTATTCTCTTCTAAAGCATATAATAAAAGAATGAAAAAATTGCCCATCTCTCAGGCTGGAGTAACTTTAACAATACTACTGTAGGATATAATGAAACCTTCAGCTGCCACATCACTGTTAATAAAACTGAGACAGCAGTTAAAAAAGTTCTGACAAGAATTTATTAATTTATGGTTGAAAACAAGTGTGTCTGACAGTGGAATGATGAGATTGCCATATTCTGTACAGAGAGATTTTTCTAGAAATCTTTCCACTGTGTTGACAGAACTTGCAGTATAGAAGTTCAGGAGTGGGTGTCAGTTCACAGACTCTCAGCCAGTTACAAGGATGGCTGCATGCCCAGATGAGATGAAGGTTCAGACTTTCTTGCTACTGTTCCTGTATGTTCACTCTTGTTGAAAAACTAGTCAAGCTGTCTGACACCTGGCACAGGAGGGCAGCATTGGGTGTTACCTTCCTGTATTAAGCTGGCTAGGAAGATTTATTACCCAAAAGAAAATTAAAAAAAAATCTTAAGAAGCTATTTTGAGCTAAAAGCTGGAAGGAGAGAAGCTAGTCAAGCTGAGCCTTCTGTGCTTTTTTTTTCTGTCCATGCTGAAGGCTGAGAAAAGCCTCCTTCAAAGTGCAAGAACCTCTATACAACTGGGGGGAAATGGCAGTTGTGTGGTTACTTTAAAAACGCTGCTTTCTGGCAGGTGGGCAGGTACTGACTGTAAGTGCATTTTGTGCAGGACACTTGCAGATGGGTAGATATTGACTGTGAATGGCATTTTGTGCGGAACACTTATTTTTAAAACCTTTAAATACTTTTATGATATAAGAAAGACATATAAAATCTCTCAAGTATTTTCCCCAAGCCTTAATTTCCTCATCCACTGGCAAAAAAAAATAAATTAAAGTTTTCTAATCTTCACTCGAGTTGTCGAATTCCTCCCAGTCTGATACGCTCATAACTTCTGATGGAAAGTCAAGGTGATGCTTCATTCGGTCTGTGTGCCATTCTGAGAGCCACTTCTCTGATTCCTTTAAAATAGCCCTGGGCAACGTGAGGACACAGGCAGCCATCCCAGAAATATCATCCTCCAGCTGGGGTCCTTCCTCCCAACAGTCTCTCTCTGCATCATAAATGTGGACATAGTCCATGCGGATTCCCCTGTTGTGGGATCTGCCTCCCAAGACATAAATCCTGTTGTCTAAGACGGCGATGCCTGGCTCTCCATGTCCTGCAGGAAGTGGACATACATTTGTCCACTGATCAGTGCTTGGCTTATAGCAGGCAACCTGTGAAACAGAAAAGAAAAGAGAGAAGCCAAAACTGAACTTGTATCCTAGTGACAGAGCTTGGCCAGAAGGTAAACTATTTAGGAAGGAACATCATCAGTCTTTTCATAGTGTGTTGATAATGGAGACAGCATATGACTATCTAATACAAGTACAGTGCTCAGCAGAAAATTGTGCAGAGTTGCCACACTGCTTTGAAATCAAAAGTTCTGACCCTGCTGCTGGAATAACAGCTGTATGCTATTCCAAAACCATATACAAAAGTGAAAGAGATGGGGACACGTGCTAATGTAAGCCCAGACAGAATACACCTGTTTGCATTAGAGAAAAAAATGCTGGAACATACAAATATGACAAATCTGCTAAGCTGCCTCTGCGCCTCATGTTGGAGAGTTTCAGATTTCATTGGGTACCTACTTGGCTAACTGCTTTTGTTTGTAGGCACCTTCTTATCATTCAGACACACTCTTCAGCTAGATTCAATTCTGCTATCTCCACTGGCTATATAAGAACAGTTACTTTTTGTGTCTTCTTTTCAAGTCTCTAGCAGTTCTAGAAGCTGGAATAAGGTTCAAGAGAATTCTCTCCAGATGTCCCTTATCATCAGATACTGTACATTTTAATTGCATTATACAACTGCCATCCAACATATCCTCAACAGCTCTGCCCTGCAATTACACATTGGTAATTCAAAAGTTCTCCACTTAGAAAAACTGCATATATTTACAGAATAAAGTAAATGTAACTGATGTGCTACTTACTGGGCATGTGCATGCCAATGAAGTTATCCATCAGAGATGTTTTAAAATTGGTAAGAATTCCAAGTGCTAGAACTTTAATACTTTGTGGGTGAGACAAAGTGTTCAAGACAGACAACGGTAAATAAATCGTTGCCATTTCTGCAGGTGAGTGGGGGAGAGCTCATCCAGCAGCCATTACTGAACAGACAGTTTTATTTGCATACTTAGTAGGAGAAAGACATTACATCTAAGTGCCAGCATCCATAAGAAACCAAGAAAAGACACAGGTGTGACGTGGTCTCACCTGGTGAACGTCCCTCCTGTAGCCAGAGTCATTGTTGCTTCCCCCAATGACATAGAGCTTTCCCAGCAGTGCAGCCATCCCGTGCCACGCCCGTCTCACTGGGCCATCTGCCAGGACGTCCCAGCGGTCAGTCCTTGGGTCATAGCACTGCAGCTCCTTCAAATAGTCCTCTCCTCTCCTCCCACAGGTGATGTACATCTTCCCATCCAGCGCCGCTCCCGCGTGGGCGTACACCTGCACCACCACACCAATGGCAAAGCAAGAGGTTGAGCTCTGGATTTATGTATTTCTCCAAGTCTTGAGGCAGGGAATAGACATGCAGGGGTGACATTCTTCATGAGTTATGCAGCGATCAAAAGCAGAAAGGATTTTCATACAGACAGTTCTTTCTAAGATATTATAATTGTGAATTTCTGAATGAAACACACTAGAATTTCTAAAACTTCCAGAATTGCAGCATTCTCTGTCTTTATTGTTCCTTGATTAGATGATTCATACTATAACTTTATTCCCTAATCTACTTGGAAGCCTTTTTATTGGTGATTTTTCTTTAGACAAGCAGTGTTATCAGGAACACAAGTTATTCTACTTAGTAGCACTCAATTCAGGATTTTATATTTTCAACACTGACACACATTTATTATTTGTTTTATTAATAGTTGTAAGGATTAACACAATAAAGCTGCAGGCAAAATCATCAAGAAACAGGAAAAATAAGCATTTAACTGGAACATGTAATTTACATATACTATTATTTTATTTTCTTGTCATCCATTTATTCCATATACAGAGTTTACTGCTTTCCATCTGAACTATCAGCAAATTAAAAGTTACACCTGAGAAAAACATCTAGCAAGATTAAATCAGGAATTGGGGAACTGTGGTAGCGTGTGTGGCTAATGCACTCCTTACCTCCTTCTTCAGAGGTGTCACATATTCCCAAGTGTTGGTTTTAGGGTCATACCTCTCCACTTCTCTCAGGTCTTCATGGTAATCTCGGCCTGCGACGGCATAAATATAGTTGTCCACGACACAAACACTGAGATCAGCGTGCTCTTGCTGCAGGGACTGGATCTGGAACCATCTGTTGTGTCGTGGGTCATACCTTGTAAAAGAATGGGATCAAAGAAAGTTATTCCTGCAGCTGCAGAATCACTGCTGGAATACCAGACAGCTCCATGGATGTGGCTTACTGCACTGCCTTCAGCTGAAATTGAGCTCATCTCTAAGTGATGTGAAATTTGGCCTTGTCAGCATTTTATTATTAGCAACGTTGTTTTATTCTATTTATAGAAGATGTACTTTAGCTGACATAATCTTGCTATCAAAGCCTAGGTTTTCCATTATCTTGTACACTGCTGTCAGGTTACATATCACAATCTCTGTTTGCACAAAGCCATTCTACAAGGTAACACAGTCTAAAAATAGCACAAAGACTGAATCTGGATCTTCAAGAATACAAGGAGCACATAAATATGTGGTGGATTCTTTGATTCTTTTCCACCCAAATTTTCTGCTCAAAGTGAATCTCGTGATTCACTGTCATGTCAAACTATCTCTCTCATCTGGAAATTTTAGTTACAGAGAAAACTGGTTGATAATTGAAACTATGCATGCCATAAAATAAGAGCAACTCTGCTAAGATTTGTAAAAATGAGCACAATATAAAGACAAAAAGGTTTATATCCATTTTTGCAATGTAATGGGCATGAAGGTCTAAACCTGATCCTCCTGCTCTTCCCTGTCACACAGTAATATAAAAGGACTCTGGAAGGCTGCTATTGTGCACACAGATTTTTGAAAATCTGTTGGTAATAGCATTCTATTTAAAACCCTTTTTTATTGGGACAAAAACTACACATAGAAGACATCCAGAAAATGCTAGTTAGAGAACATCTAGACAACCTAGAGTTCAGGCTCATTACTGCTTCCCACACCTTTGATATTTCCCTCCTCCCACAAGGCAGAAAGAAGCACAAGCAATATTCTTGAATGAATAGCTGTTTCTACACTGTCAGGCTTAGCTTTGTCTCATAAGCACTGCTGGGAGCTTCCTGTTACTATGAAGCTCATTTCTTGTGTTTTCTTTCAGTGAGGCTCCTGCTCAGTTCCTAATCTTTTGGCTGGCAAGTGTACTGACTGTCTACTGGCTTACTGACTCAGAAATAGGCAACAGGGTGGCAATAAAATTAATAGCAGGATTATCCTTATCTTACCTCCAACACCTTGACTCTGCTCGAAAACCACTTACATTGTTGTCTCCACCAATTAAATATACAAAATTATTGAGAACAGCAATCCCTTGGTTGGACATTCTGGGTGCTAGTGCAGCTGTAAAGTGCCTCCACTCCCCCAACAAGGGGTTCAGATACTTGGCTTGATCACTGACAACAATGGATGGAGTTGAATGCATCCCTCCAAATCCCACTACACACTGGAACTCTGATCTCAGCTGTGTCTGGGAGCTCTGAAGCATTGGCTGAAGACATTCATTCTTGTGGTACATTAATGCATCTGCAACTGTATCTTTTAAAGGACATGGACTTAATTTGTCATGAAGCCTTTGCAGGGTCTGGGGTTCCATCAGAGGAAAACGAACTGTCTCAAGTAGCTTAAGGGGCTCCATCAGGGAGACCTGATCTGTCTCCAGTTCCTCTGGAGAATAATGATAAAAAAGTGCTCCATCATAAACTTCAAACTCGTAGTTGACCTCCAGACGGTTGCTGCTGAGAAGGGAGTAGACCTTCTGCAGGGGTAGCTGTCGATACACTTGTGTCCTTGAGAAAGCTGTAAAGTTCTTCAAAATGTAGGAGTCCAGCTGCTCACTCAAATGCTTTAAGTCATAGTGGTCAGCTAGTCTGTACACGTCAAGGATGTTCTCTTCGTCTACCCAGGACATAAGGAAATCACAACAGAACTTAATGACTTCTGGAATCTGCAAGAGAGAGAGGTTTTTCATTTCAGACACCACCTGCCCCACACTTGAGAGACAGGGGACTGAAGCCTGGAATGACTGTAAGGAAATTGTCCACCAAATGGCTGCTCTCCTCACAGTCTGACCACCATGGCCACTTGTGCCCTATTCACCTTTCTCCAGAGAAAGAGAACTCAGCATGGGTATGTAGATGAGTATAATACAGCTCTTCTAGCCACGTTGTACTGCAAGACTAAGTTTGGCTTCAGGTGCAGCAGCAATGTGTCTTCCAAGACACGTGGGACACTGGGCAGCCAGGCTGCCTGCGCTGCAGCCTGCCCAGGAGCAGCCAGGAAAACAGAGGACAGGGTGACTGCAGTCACTCTGCTTGTTCTTCCAGAGCACTATAGACACACTATATCAAAGATTGTATCTCTAACAAATATATCACTCAAGAGCATAGGAAGCCATTGGAAAGGAAAATGAATATTTAGTATTGTTTCCTGAACACAATTTGAAGTTGTATCTGGCAGGAGGAACTACTGGCAAATGAAGAACTAAGTGCTGTCCAGGAGCCCCTCTGCTAACAAAGTGTGTAAAAACCAGCCAAAGCAAGCACTCACAAAGTTTAAGACAGTACCAAAGCCTTGTGCAGCAGTTAGTTGCAGGGGAAATTAGAGGAAAAAAACTTGTCTTAAAAGCACATGAACCCTGCACTTAGTGCAAACCATAGTGGCAGGATTTCCTGTAGTGACGGGGTCAGGAGAGGCCATGTGCCTGTGGATTCACCTGGGGAAGACCTTGAGCAGCACAACAATTTCTGAGCAGCAAACCCTATTCTTTACCATAGGCCAGGGATATTCTGTTTCAGGGAAGCTTTCATAAGGAGATCAGTAAAAGTGAATGCTATATAAAATACTCTTCTAGATTAAATGGGTAATGTTTTCACTAATGAAACCATTGGCACAAATGAGATGTGCAAGTACCCATTCATTGTTCCTACCCTTCCACAGTGAGTTCCAGTGGATAGCATCCCATAAATCCTTCTTATCATGCCCATGCTGTTGCTCACCTCTTAACCCTCCCTCTAACCAGATATCCATGTTTTCTGGTTTTTCCATCGCTTTTCATTGATTTTGTCTCTTGTTTCTTTTTTGTCACATCTCCCAGTACCTCACCTGAAGTTGACAGGCTGCAGCTAAGGTTTCCTGTACACTGTTTACACTGAGTTCCAGCTCAGAAGTGTAAATGAAGTTCAAGATTTTACACATTGCATTGTAGGAGATGCCATGAATATGAACTTCTTCTTGTTCCATCTCTCTCAATCCTCCTGCAAACATTCCTCTGCAAAACAGACAATGGCACATGCTATGGCAGGTTTGCATTGAAGCTATTTCCAGTTTGCTCATCTTATGTTGTCCTGGAAACATAAAAAATATTCAGAAATACAAAAACCTAGCTAGACACTTTTATGTGATTACCTCTTGTCTAAGTCAAGAGTACAGGCTTTTAGGACCTAAGAAAGTAACACTTCATTGTGCAGGAAAACAGCAGGGGCAACCTAGAAGGTACAGTTCACAGGTGAAGGACTTAAATATACACCCAGTATATATGGGTAGCCAATGGTCAAAGGCAGATACTATAGGTGTGGGGGAAGAGGAAACACAAAGGAACTTGGGACAGTGGGAATTTTTTTTGAAAGGAGAGCAGTTCTTCCTTCAGTTAGAAGTTTGTCTGGATTGACTTGGGTGTTTGCTCTATGAAAACAAAGAAACTGCTAAGCAAATTGACTGGGGACTGCCTGGATTAACGGCCAGCGAGTCACCCAATAGGCACACAACAGTGACCCACCTCCAGTGAGTTTCTGTGTATTATGAAATAATCACCACCACAGGCAAAGTCTTACAATACTAGGGATATGTTAAAAGCCACTTAGAGTGCACTTAAGCAGAAGACACCAGTTCAGATAGTCTCTTCTCTTTATAAACCTCCAAGTACCACAGTGAATTTAGTGGAGGTAAACACAGTGTGCAGGAACAAGAGCTTTATTTCTGCAGAGAAATAACAGAGAGATTAATAAAGCCATAGTTAGTATTTTGAAATAGCCTCAGCTCCATCTTATGGGTCTGCTTTTAGATTCAGAAGGAGTATGCCCAGACAGAAGATTTGGATGTCACAAAGATTTGGATGTCAGGTGCTCGTTACTGCAGCGTACCTGAAGTAGTCACAGGAGGCGGCCAGGAGGATGCGATGAGCCTCGATGGGCTTGTCCTCCACCACCAGAACCACATCGAAGAGGATGCTGCTGTCCCGCAGAGACACCAGGCCGCTGAGCAGCGCCTGCGAGTGCTCTGCGCTGCGGTAAGTGTTGCTGCTGCGCTGCTGCAGGGAGGGCTCCAGTGCAGCTTTGTGTGCCTGAGTCAGCTCCTGATCCTCCGCCATCCCAGGCACAAATGCTCAGCCACCAGCTGCAGCAGAATGAAATCTGTGAGACAACAGAATCAGCAAAGGTTTGTGCCTTTTGCTTTACAAACGGTTCTCTGACCCTCGCCTGTCACAGAAAATAAAGCAACTCTTCAGTCAATGGAGAGACAGTTCTATCCTAAACAAATTATTCCAAATTATACTGAAAACACACAGATTATTATACATCAGCACACCAAAGTGGCAGAATAAGGTTTTTCAAAAACAGGTATTCTGACTCCTGGGTTTTCAGACCAATATCAGGGTATGTGTCACATGGGGTTTTTTTCTTAGCAAGAATTTCACTTCCCAATCCATTACCAAAACCCCTTGTTTCTTTTGTATTTCTGCATCATCTGCAACAAAAAACAGACCAAATTTTTGCCAAATTCCAAATTGTCTAATATTCTCAGGTAACTTTTCTGCAATATAAACTGCACCTTCCATCTTTCTCTTAATATTTTATCAGAGAATCTCCTCTCTCCTTTCCCTCCTCGTGTTTGCTTTTTGCATTTTCTGTAGCTAAGCACATTTCCAACCGTAATTGTGCAAAATATTGTACAAAACTGCAGGCTTCAAAGTGAGTTTCTTTATTTTGGCAATTTCAAGCTAGCATGCACAACTACTTCCCACTTTCCTGTGACTCCCTGCAGAGAGGAGGCATTTCCTCCAGAATGGACACTGTCCAAGGCTATCCTGGTACCTTTTTCTAGGGCTGCCACTGACACACTGGGAAGGTCCCCTATGGCACATTGGGAAACACCTGTAAAAAGCTATCTGGAAGTGATTGTGTTTCATGTCTATGGTTAAGCAATTAAAATCTCATGAGTCCTCTTCTACCATCCTGTAATTTACCCTGTCCATTGTCTTTGAAGAATGTCAGAAGTTGTAGCAGTCAGAGCTTATAGACTCTCTCCAGTAGTCAGCACACATTAAAAAACCCCCCATTAGCAAAAGGAAGTGAGTGAGCTGATATGGCTGCTAACACATTCATAAGATCCTCTCTCCAGCAGCCTGGGAAATAGCTTAGTGCCACAAGGAATAGTCACAAGGGGTTAGCAGCAGTCAGGGAAGCAAAAGAGAGCAACCCAGCAAATCCAAACAAAGAGTGAAGAAATGGAACCATTGTTTAATTGTGCCAGCCATAGACAGTGAGTGCAGCACTGGAGATCTCTCAAAATACTGCAGGTATTCTGGGTATGGGCAGCAAGGAAGGAGCTACGCCGACGACACCAGAAAATATGAAAATGTTTATTGTTCTGCCTGAGGAAGTCACCCTACACTGTCCAAAACAAAAGGAAGGTGGTGCTGCATGGTGAAAAGGATGGAAAAAGCCCTGAGAAAGTGCATTAATGTTTATCTGCTCTTTGCTAGCAAAACCAAGGCAGCAGCTCAGATGAGGAGCTCTGACATGACAGCCTTCTGGGGAGCACTCAGGTCGATTAGAGAGGGGAAACTATCCATCATCAGCTGAAGAGATGAGTAATGGGTTATTTTTCATGACAGGTTGATGCTTTTCCTAGAAACCAAATGAAAGCAGACAAAACATTACTGTATCATTGCATTTGCTCCTGGGGAATACTAAGAGTGACGGATTGAGGCAAGGGAAATAATGTAGTAAGAAAGGTGTTACAGGATGTTGATCAGACATTTCCCATTTCACTAAAACGAAATAAATGCAGCAAAACCAAAGTAGGGTGATGTATGGTCCAAACGAGTAACTGATTAACTCTGTTAATGTGGTTCAATGTGGTTAAAGCTCCAAAACAGGTTACATTTTTTCCTCTTCTTAGAGATCTGTATCAAAAGAAGTCCTTATGGAAGTAAAATCACTACATCAAAAAGCAGAAGTAAAAGTAACAAATTAACTGTTTTCTGAATCCAAAGATATTTCAGGAGCAGAGGAAACAGCATGACCTTTGATACAATCTTACAGTGTATCATATACTGCGGTCATTGGTGGGAGAGAGGCCAAGGCAAGATAAGTGAGAGATAAAACTACACGTGGTACTGAGGGCTGTAACAAGAGTTAACAAAGAAATGTATTGTAGGAGAAGCAGGTTACAGACAGAGATACATGCAGAGTAGACTGGGAAACCCATATAATAATGCAAGCCTTTATTTGTTTAATTTTATTTAATATGACTGTGGATAGTTACTGTTCAGAATATATTCTCTATCCAAATAATCTTAAAAAGTAACAGAAAGGGGATGAAGCTTTCAGCAAGTAAAGCCCCAGAAGAGAACTGATCTTACAAATGTGGTAACTGGAACCAGGAAGATTAAATAGTATCATAAAAGAGAGAAAATTGAAAAACATTAAAGGGATAAATTATTTAGTGATTCTGTAGCCAGTATGAGCTTTAGTATCTGACTAGCTCCCAGTGACAAGTGGGGGCTGTCTTGGAGATCTGCAGGGAGTTTATCTCACAGCTAGTTTCAGTAGACACAGACTTGAATTATGCCACAACCATTATCAAGAGCTGAACAAACCAGCTCTACTGTGACCACCCAGTGTGGTCAAGAAGAGATGCTGGGAGTGCAGCTGAACCATCCTCCACAGCTGATTTCTGGCTGGTTAACAGCTGAACCTACAGATTTTTTGCTACATTCTACTTTCTGAATTCTGGCAGTCCTGACCTCTTGTTTCCAGCTCCTGCCCCTGGGCTGTACCTTGGCTGTCACTGGCAAGCTGGACTGTCCCTCAGGGTGGTCACTCATGCTTGTACATCATTCTAATGAACTGCTCCCAGCCTACAAAATTAAAGGTGAACATTTGTAGTATTAGTCTATAAAGTCTGGCTGACAGATGTGGTTAAGTCTTCCTTGAGCCAAAAGCCTCTTAACTCTTGCCTAGCTAGTTTCAGGAGCTGTTAGAAAAGAGGTGTAAGACCAAGAAGAGCAGAGGACCAGGGGTGGCTGTGGGGGATGTGGCCAGCAGGATTCCCTCAGCTGAGTGTGCTCAGCTCTGGAACAGCTGCACCAGGAGCAGCTGGGTTGGGTGGGCAGGAAGGCACAAGAGCAGCTGCTGAGGCAGGGTTAGTGGGGTTGTGTTGTGGGCTTCTTTGAAAGAGAAATGGGATGGATTTGGCATTTGAATCTTCTGGATTAAATGCGGTGTGTTTGCTGAGCTGATTGATGATTTTGTGTATTTCTTTGGGTATTGTTCTAAATGCTGATTACAAAATTGCTGAGGAGGGATATTGCTGTTAGCAGAGCATCCTGCTTCTCAAACTGTGTGGTCTGACCAGTGTGCTTTGTGCCTTTGTTGATGTCTAAAAATCTATTTTGCCTAACCTTTATTTAAAAAAAAAAACAAAAACAACCCAAAGCTGCCTAAATGTAATGTAAGCAGGACAGTTCTGGATGGAGAGACAGAACAGAGGTTTGTTCCCTCTATCCTGAGCTTCTCTACTATCAGCTTCTTGCTTGTAGGATGTACCCGACGCCTCTCTGCTCTCTTATTTCTGCTATTGTGAAAACAGCTCTGTGACTGAGACAAGCTCTTAGAAATTTGAGTAATATGTTTTCTTTCCTTTCTCTTTTTGAGAAAGTTTCTCAGTACTGGCCAGCTGTTAGCAGTGGGCTTCAGTGGCTGAGTACTGCAGAACTAACGCTGCAGGTGGAAAATAGGAGGTGGAAAAGATGAGAATTCTTTGAGTTCACTGTGCTTCTTTAACAGTAGCAAAGATAAGAAGCATTCTCGTGCTGTGGGATGTTGTCTGCAGAAACAGGGAAGTCCTTGTTCTGACCACTTTGAAATTGCAGAGAAAATCAGGCTAGACATTTTCTTTGCTGGCTGCACAATGTATTTGAGCCTGCAGTTATGTTAGTTTGTATTTGTCTTTTAGAGGATGTGGGTTGATGTAGTGATTAATTTTTAGGTATTACTGAGTTTCCAGTACACAAAGAAGAAAACATATGGGATCAGTAATTGTATGTGCATGTCTGTAGGCAAGTGTAGCAAGATGTTTGGTCACTCTGAATCAAGGAATTAAAAAAACTACAACAGGCAAAAAAATCCCCCATAAATGGAAAAACCCTCAGGGGTACCTAGAAACACAAGACTGCTCCTTTTCAGCAGACTGAAATCTTCTACATTCTGTGTCTGGATTCCATCTGAGAACCAAGAGAAGGCAGCCATGCCTTGCAATGGAGGGAGCACAAAAAAACTCGAGTACTTCCTTCTCTTTCCTGTATAACAAAGCTCACTGTATCCCTAGTGGTCTCTGGTAATAAGCTATGGACACAGTGAAAGCTACAATGGCTCAGTGACTTGCAGATAACTCCGTGGTTGTCTTGTATTCAAATTCTACAGCATGCTTCTGCAGATTACTGGCATAAAGAAAAGTAAAGGTATTAGGCTTCTGATTATTCAACTGAAATAACTCATTAAGTACCCATGAAAAGAGTCCTGGTGATTTTTTAAAACAAAATCCCCTCTCTGATCAACAACAGAATACTTGCTTTCACAATAAAGGCATGTGGCTTATGACTGAGGAAGTTGGCACTGGGACAGGAGGAATTTAGGGAATGCACTGTAGTTTGATCAATGGCAAAATGGTGAGAAACTGCTGCTCTTGTGCTCACTGAAAATCCTTTTAACACAAGGTCTAGGAATGGAGTAACTCAACTACAAGCAGAGGGGAAGGGAAAAGTTAAGGGCATGGCAAAAGAGATATAGCAGAGGAGAATGCAATGTCTGCCCTAACAATATTTTTCAACGGAGATCAATTGTCACACATGCTGTTCCTGTGCTGCCATTAGAGCTAACTCAGCCTCTGTTTTCTGGTGAGGGATGCTGTGCTTTAACGTGGTGTAGATCACTTATAGTGCTGAAGTCTGCTGTTGGTGTTGTGAGGTATGATACACACCCAGCCAGGTATTCACCCCTTGCGTGCCCAGCATCCAGGTCAGTGAGATGCTCCTAATGTGAGGTGCATGTGTGGGTTTGGGGGTGTCTTTCTGTAAAGTTGTGCTGACAGCCTTGGTTCTCTACTGTAGAGAAATGGCTGGATGCAGGAAGGATTAACCAAGTTAGTTTCTATGGAAACTCAGACATTTTTGTATTCAAGAGCTCGTGGCTGTCAGTTACATCACTACAAAGAGGTGTTTTACGCAGATTGTGATATTTTCTTGTGCATCAGCTGTGCCCAAAATAAACTCGAGCTTGCTGGTGTCGGGTATCCAAATCTGTTTAGCTTACTGCCATATGGACAGGTGGCTTCAGCTTGGTGGGGGTCCCATGCTTTCGTAGAAGTGTGGAATAATTTAGACTGGAAAGAAACTTGGGAGGTCTCTGGTCCAATCTGTGCTTGAAGCAGGGAAACCTTCAAAATCAGGTCAGGATGTGGAGAGCTTTGTCTAGTCAAGTGCAAAATCTCCATCCCTGTCAGTAGTCAGAAAACTGATTGCTTAACCACCAGATTTCTTTTCTTCTTTAGCTGTCTGAATTCTTTCCTAGAAATTTGTGACACTTGCCTCTAATCCCTGGCATGGTGTACCACAAAGGAGAGTTTGGCTCTACATTGTCCTGTGCCCATTAGGTAACTTAAAAAATGTCAGCTGGCTCTGTCCTAATTCTTTTGCCCTGTACTGAACAAAATCCAGTGTTCTTGCCTAGCAGGTGCTTGTATCTTCATGTAAGTGCTCCTGCCCTGTATGGTTCCTCCACTGAATTCTCAGGTTTTTCTTTCAGCAGAGAGCTCAAAACTGGGCACAGTATTCCAAATTTTTTGGGATTATGAGTGCTCAGCAGAGTGGGAAATAATAATTTGGCTGTACTCTTGCTAACACAGCCCAGTCTGAAGCTGGAGAAATCATATCAGCTAGGTGGTCGTCAGGACCCCCAGGGTCTCTTCTTCCAAAGCTGCCTTGCAGTCAGCCTTGTCTCCTGCCTGCTGTGATATCTGGAGTTACTCTCACCCAGCATGACTTTGCTCTTGCTGTTAAAAATGATGTAGTTCCTCTTGGTCCCCTCTTAGAGCTGGCTGCCCTCTTTCTTGCAGGCCATATTCATCAGAGCTTTTCCCTACACACAACAAGCAGTGTGGTGTGCTGCTTGGCATCCAAACACATTAGGCCCTTGCAAGTCTTAAGGCATTGGAGGAGTTTGAAAATGTGTGCCCTAAGGCTTCTCACACCTTCATCTCCCCCTAGAGAGCACCAAGGATTAGGATTTAAAGCAGGCTTCAGCTGCAAGCCTGACAAGACAAGCTAGAGGAGCAGAATGCCAGTTCTGCTGAGCCCCGGGGCTGCAGATGCCAGCAGGCAGCACCTGGCTGTGCACCAGAATTTCAGCAGGGCAGGGACACACAAACACACACATCAGCTAAGTCAGGGAGTGTGCAGGAAGGGGAGGCAGCTGCGTGCCTGCCAAAATAGTTGGGAAAACAAATGTGATGCCACAAACAATGTAAAATGAGAAGCAAAACTATTGTTCATTCTAACTGGAGTGCAAATACCAGACTAATTCACCAACTATGTGATAATTTGTAATGGGCACTTGCTACATAGAAGCCAATTGAGTTCATGGAGACAAGATTAAGCCAGTTTCATGCTTTTTTCAAGGAAAAGGGAAGGCAGAAGCTTTTATCAGTAATTCAGTAATCACTCTGTGCATTCACAACTGTGCAAAAATAAATATTCTAAAATACTCCATTTTAGGAACCTTCTACAAACACAAGAAACAACCCAAACAACTCCTTTTGACCAAGTCTCCGCAAAAAGAAAGAAAGGAAGGAGGATATCTGGTATTCTATCATATCTCAGCATTATTTTTGAGCACTCAAATGATGACATGCTTTTGCCTGGTCTCTGCACCCAGTCCTGCCTTACATCACTAATGGAAATAAGCAGAAACACACTCTGAATTCACTTTCTGAGCCATTTTCAGTTTCTAGCATTAGCAGTGTACTTGGAAGTGTGGGAGGAAACCAAAAGGTGTGGCTTGGGAAACAGCTTTTGCAAATTATGCTGTCTCACAAATGTTTGCATTCATTCTTTCAGCAAATTCCTGGGGGGGGGTTTGGTTTTTTTTCCCCCCCAAACCCATTGCAAGTTATTTCTAACACATATCCAAAATAAAACACCTCATTAAAAATGTATATGACAACACCATCATGAAGTATATCTATATTTAAATAAATGGATACTTAAAAACATTTTTTCCTCCCATAAATAGTAGGACAACCTAAAGAATATGAGCTTTATAATTTGTCTGTTTTACCTTATCTATAACAGATTTGCAACTTACCCACATTCATAGGACTGTAATGTTTTCTGTTGTGTAATTTTTGTGTAATTTATAAATTAGCCAATATGCTCAAAGAATTTTGAGAAACTCGGGTAGCTGCCAAGACTTGAACTGATTTACTGAATTGCTTAAATCATATTATGACTTTTTAAGTGTTCTAAACAACAAGGAGGAAAAAAATTAGAAAGTAATTATTTCTATGCCAAACACAACACTTAAATGAGCTGGAAGAGAGCAAGGGCCTCTTCCAGCACTTTCCAGCTCCAGTTTCTCATGAACGTGCATTTTTTCATATTATTCACCACATTAATTTTGTTCTGGCAGGTGTCCGTGGGATTCTAACCCATGGCTTAGACATTTCTCCTCAGTGACAGAGAACGAGCAGCTTTCCCTGCAGGGGAAGGTGACCTGGAATTGCACACCACTCACTGAGGCAGCCTGGCTCTAGACCGACCCCGAGGAAGAGGTCAAAGCCGGCGGAGCAGAGTTACGGTTTTCCTTTCTGTCGCCGGGCTGGCAGTGCCCGTGCAGGAGTGACACCCGCCCAGGTCGCCCTTGCTCGCCCCTGCCGTGCGGGCAGCCCAGCCCAGGTACGCGGGGCCGGCCTCCACC
>VWZV01017481.1:1112177-1194539 GCA_013397155.1 Irena cyanogastra
GGCTGGCGGGGGCCCTGCCCAGCCCGGGCGCGGGGGAGACACCGGCGGTTGTGTAATTACCGAGAGCGACGATCTCCGGTGCGCCGCCGCAGGGCGGCTGTGGACCTCGGGGCCGGCCGGTGCGGGGGCGGCTGCCGCGGAGAAGGAGCAGGGCTCGGGGCCGAGTCCGTCGGTTCTGCCGCAGCGCTTGGAACAAAGGGTCGCCTCCGGTCCTGCCGTGGCTGGGCTCGGGCGGCACCGCCGGGAGGGTGATGCTCTCCCACGGACGAGTGGCCTCGCGTGTTCCCAGGAGGCTGGTGCGAGTTTCACCTGTTTCTGTGCAGGCTGCTCTTGCTTAAGGAGCATAGATCAACGCTCGGCTGATGAGCCCATGTTTTGGTAAACTGAGGAACTGATACTGCTCTTAAGGCCTGGCTTAGCCCGTTCCTGTCCGTGAGCCTTCAGGAGCGATTTGACGGCGGCGTTTTCAGGTCGGGGTTTTCCCGGTGCCGACAGGAGCGGTGTCAGCTCAGCCGGAGCTCCTGTCCCGTGTCACAAAGCAGCTGCCGCGCGCCGGGCGTTCGGTTCTGGGCCGGAGAGGATCCGGGACCGGGGCTGTGTCCTGGCACAAGGCAGGCTCTGTACTGCGTGTCAGGTGCTCACGAGAGAGAAGCTGAGAGGCACAGTCTGCTGGCTGGTGGCTTAGAGAGTGTTCGTTTGAGGCGGAGAATGTGAAGAAAAGTTGGAACTTTTTTCCAAGGATTAGAAACTCATGAAAATCCCAGGAAACCAAACAATGCTTTTATTTTAATGAAGGAGGAGGATGTCTGATACAAGCCCCAGTGATTTGCTTTATAACCTCTTCTCAGGTTATTCAGAAGATGTGGTTAAATCTGCAGGGAGATGTTTGAATGTGAAAATGAGGCTTGGGAATATCTATTTGGCTTTACTCTCTTCTTTTGTTCATGAAGCATTTCCTTAGATACTCAAATCTTTCTCAGCTCCTTTCTTAAAGACATATTTGGAGGTATCTTTCTTAAACATATGTATTTGAATCTTGAGGAATTAAGCTTTTCCTTTTAATCTACTCCAGTAGATTAGATTTCAGTGATCCTTGAGGGTCCCTTCCAGCTCAGGGTTTTCTATGGTTAATCCAACGTACATTGATTTACCGTTGCTTTTATTTTTAGGATAAAATAAACTGAAAAGCTCAGGGCAACTGATCTTCAACAGCCCTGATGCTCTCATCTGGGGTGGACTCTCTCCTTGATTCTTCTGTGTCTGCTGTAACAGAGGAGTTGTACACTGGACTGCCAGAGAGCATCTCCACGGAACTCATGGCAGTGCCAGTGCCCAGCCTGGGGTTAGATGCACAGTCTGATGGGCCAGTACCTGTGCTGGCACACAGGGATGGGCCATGGACTTCTGCCCTAGGAAACCTTTGCCAGAAGACAGAGGATTTGGGTGATGTGCTCCAAGTGATTTCTCATGGGCCAGCAGAATCCTTTCCTGAAGAATTACTACAGGCTGGAGACCTTGCAGAGGATGAAAAAAGCAGAAAAAGACACTTTAGGAAACTGGACTGTTCTAGTGATGGATACCAGAAAGAAAATGAAGAGGCACACGGTGCTGAGGACCATCATACTGAATGTTGTCCTTTGACTCTGGGGGAATGTTGGCCAGAACACGTAAGTGAATGCAGAAATGAATCCCTGTGTGATAATTTGAATTTTGGATTAGAGTCACTAGGCAGTGGGTTTGGCAATCGATTTCCTGGCTCTTTTTTGTGTCTTCTAGTATAGAATCGTAAAATGGTTTGGGTGGGAAGAGGACCTTGAAGGTCACCTTGTTCCAACCCCCTGCCATGGGCAGGGACACCTTCCACTAGACCAGGTTGCTCAGAGCCCCATCCAGCCTGGCCTTGACCACATCCAGGGTGTGTGTGTGTGTGTGTGTGTGTGTCAGTGTCTGGATTATTGTGGATCCAGTGAAAAATTAGACAATAGTTCAGTAGACCAGCAATATTTTAAAATATCAGTGTTTTCACTTTCTTAAATACTGTTGGAGTGTTGTAAGGAAGATATGTAACAGAACAAGGTGCACAGCTGAGTGTTTTACCTTAATTATTGGTTGTTGCATAATACTAAAATAATTTGTGTGTTTAATTCCAAATTTTGATATCTGTTTGATTTATCTGATTTTTTTTTTAAATTTGTCACTTCTGTGAAATTAAAATTACTAAATTCTTTATAGTCATTCAGTTTTCAAGATGAATTTTCACATATTTCTAAATGCAGGTAGTTTGGTTGTGGGATCATGGTTTGGTGGTTTTGCTGGCAGATCTAGGTCATCTGTTCCTGGGTTTGTGGTTTTGGGCCCAGGTAGTAGTAGAAGGCAAGTTCTAATAGACAGAAAATGCACACATCTTCCCAGAAGTCTGGTGGTAGTGGTTTGGGGATGTGAACTAGACTTGGAGACTGGATTACTCTTCTCATTCCAATTTTCAACAATTTCCATTTTAAGCTGTGTACTTATGTTTTGGCTGCCACATCACAAGACTTCATTGCTGCTAGATACAGGTGTTTATCCTTAGTGCTTGTGTGAAGCCCTTGCAATGCAAGGCTGATATGTCTGGAGGTTTCTTAGTGAATTTCTTATTCTGAGCAGATGCAGTCCCTGCGACATGACACACTCCAGAAAACCTAATCATTTCCACTGCTATTTCTGTTTTGTTTCAGGAGGACCCTCACTTAAATGAGCAAGGGGCAAAGTCTTTGAGAATCTGTTGCACTGAAATTGCAGGATCTCTGAGGAACACAGGTAGTTGTTTTAGCTGTACATCCCTATCCAGCCCCTGCTTCTCTCCCAGCTATTTATTGTTGATTTAAAATGGATGAGTGATTGTGGGATGGCTCATTTATTTTGTAAGTATTACCCTGTTTAACTATAACAATATAAAAACTTTATGGCTTACTTTTTCCTGGCAGGGTATGTACTTGCCTCAAGACCTTTTCTGTAGAAGATGTGTTTTAGTTGTTTCCAAAGCAGAAGAGATTGTTAATAGTAGATGTTTTGCATTTCCTTTTGTTTCAAAAATGAAGTGTATGAGAGCAGTAATAGCATATATACATATAAAAGTATTACTCATTCATTTTTGAGTGTTCTAAAAATAGAATTAAACGTGCAGAATCCAAAGAAAGAGGACAGCTAAAGTAATTATTAATTTCATTATGATCCTCCATAATCTGATAGCTCCAAGTACTTTGGTCACTTTGCCTGCATCTAGTAATTATTTTATTTTTGCCTCCCTGCTTTCTTTACCTAAACTTGTATTTAGCTGACAAATGCCATCTAGTCTTGGTGCTTACTAGAAAATAGGGAACAGATCTGCAGAAGTCTGAGTAAATATGTTCCCTGTAAAGTTTTGAGTATGAAGATATTCTACTGTAACTGTAATTTTTTAAAATTAGCACCTTCTTCGTGATTTTACAGAAAAAGTTTATGAATAATCCAAATTGCTTGGGCAGATGAGATGTCTAGTCTTCCTATGGATGAGTTACTGATAGACATGTCTCCAAGGAAGAAGAAATGGAAATGGCCACACAATGCCCAGCCCTGTTTCTAGGCTGGAGCAGATCAAGTCTCAACCTATGTTGAATTTTGTGTTACAAGTAAGCATTATTTTAATGTTGGCCATGGCTTCCTATGTGTGAAGTTACAGGACCTCCATTCACATAGTTTGATATTAGAGGAGATGTACAGGAACTTGGAATGGAAGAAGAATGTACAGGCCTTGGAATGCCTGCTGCTCATGGGAATGTCTGTATTGAGGATTGGGTTTGTTGCCTTAGCTTTGTGATGGCGTAGTTTGTTTTTCCCTCTAAAGACTTGTAGTAAAATTGTTAGCATCAATTCTCACTTTTAAGAACATTTTGGTAACCCACACTGCACAGTGTTGTGTACAACAACAAAAGGTAATTAATAAGCTGAATGCCTTCTAAATTTAGCATATGGTTCTGATTTGCTTTATTTTTTTCTTATGCAGAAGAAAACCAAGCAAATGTTCAGGTGACAGCTGAAACTCTGCCAAAGCTTATTGAAGAAGTACAAGGTATGAAGGCTGATGGGACTAGGATATTTAGTAAAGCAGGATACAGGAATGACAGAATGAGTAAAGGTCTTCCACCTGAGAGCAATCAATGCCCAGATGTAGACACAGTCATGGCCAGAGCTGGGGTTTCAGAAACCAGCATTTTAGGTTTTTTAGAGCCATTAAAAGTCATGGACATTGGAGCAGCTACACATCATCCACAAGAAACAAGTGACTATAGTGGGTCAAAAGCCCATGCTGCCATGCCATTGAGAACAGGGAGGAATGGTGTATCTGTTTTGGAGGTCAGAGAAGAAAAGTTACCCAGAAGAAATCTTCTTAATGAAGTCAGTATGTCATTTGCTAATTGCCAGACTTGTCGGCAGGATGAAGAAAATTTTGCTTATGACTTCTTTAAGGGTCCTGTACCTGAACAAAATGAACCTCATGAGTTGTTCTCAGCAGAAAGCTGTAGAACACTCTCCACACAAAGTTCTGAAGTTTTATGTCCAGTTCTGAAAAGCATCTGTTATCTGGACTTTGGAAATACGCCACTAGAAAGCAGTTCTGCAGTTCACAGAGTTGTCAATGAAATCTCCCAGAAGTACCTTCCCCAAAACATCCAACATCACACTCTTTATGATCACAGAACTGGGTTTTTAGAAAACCAAACCTCCACATCTGTACTGGTAGAGCAGATCTCAGTGGTAAGGAACAAAGGATTACCTAGTGCAAAAACCGATCCTAGGGAATTAAGTGCTATTATAGGAAAATCATACAGCTCTGAATCTGAAGAGGCAGCTGAAGTCTGGAGAAAAATTGCTGTGAGAGATACCACTGACATTTGTAGCTGGCCTGAAGCTCAGGAGGCTGCTAGTTCTAAGCATTGTCATGCTTCAGTTTTTAGTTCTGTTGCTTCATCTCCTGAGGAGTTCTCAAAAGAAAAATTTAAAATATTCCCATCAAAAGGTGATAGGTTGAAAAAGGACCAGCAGGAATTCTCTGTCAGTGACCCATGCAAGAATGATATAAATGAAAATCGTTTGTGGGTGGAAACGAGTAACAATGTTTCCCATGAAACTGGGCAGAGAGACATATGCTTTTATAGTACTGCCAATAAAATCCCTCCTCTCAGTAACCACAGCTGTCTTGATCTTAGTACCAAGCTAGAAAAACACTCAACCAAGGCACAACTGCTTAAAAAGGAATCTGAGACCAATACAACATCAGAAGAGTTGGCTGATGGCTTAGTTGGAGCTGCAGAAGTTGGTAGTAGTGACAGCTTATCCACTGGGAACAAAACAAATTTGTTTTATACACTAAATGTAACTCTACCTCCTGTTTTACAAAAATCAAGAGAACCTCATTATAATGAGTGTCTTCCTTGTACTGCTAATGAAGTTTCATGCAGGGACAAGGCCTGGGATAATCTGTCTAGAAAAGAATTAATTGGTGCTTCTGGAACAACAGCAGAACAAGTTGCTGAAGTTTTGCTTCATAAAGACAAATTCAAGTCTTCTGTAAATTCCATGACTTTTGATAACCCTAGTACAGCAAGCAGAGTATCCCAAAAGAACATAAAATCTTCTGCAGGAAATACAGAGAGAGTGATCACTGGTTTAGAAAATGAACATTGTCACACATGGCTTTGTAATAATAAGAGTATTAAAAAACTGTGTACAGCTGCCAGTACTTCCTGTATTTTAGCACGGAGTACACGTGTGGATGAAGCCCACAGTCATTCTTCTGTTGTTGAAGTTGATAGGATTGAAGAAAATGCCAGTTTGGAAGGAGCGTCTTCATCAGGATATAGCAGTAAAGAGGCAATCATCTTTCCAGAAGCACACACTCCTTTGGCCCATGGATCTCTTCTTTGTGAAAATGACTGGGGCAACAGAGGTATAGCTCTGCATGGGATAAATGACATTCCCACAGGAAAATACATGTTTTGCTCAGCATATACTGCAGAGAAGTCTACTGCTACTTTGGCAAGAGATGAGATTTCAAATAAGAATAAGAATATGGAGGTTGTGGAACAATTTGATCTTTGTAAAGTAATGGGCAGTGAAATTGTTTGTGAGAGAGATGAGGCAAAAGAACAGATTGGCACGTGTGCTTCCCAGACAGATGAATTTGATAAAACAAGAGCTGTGGATTCCCCAAATGCTCCTGAAGGCAATCAGAGAAATACGACTAATGAACAGCTGTTAGTCAGACATTTGAACAAAAACTCCTGTACTCCTAATTTTGGACTTTACAACTCTCTGTTAGGCCCATGGAAGAGAGAACTCGACACACGTGAGCAGGAAGAACTGCCATTGCTCACAGCTGATCCCTCCGAGTGTAGCACTTCAACTTGTGACCCACAGCCAGCACTTGAGAACACGAACACACCAACACAACATGCTGGCCAAACAGAAGAGACCCTGTGTCCATTGGGAAATCAGTTTCAGCCATGTCAGAGTGAGTCTGATGTCCCAGTGCTGGGTGAGCAACATTTAGAAAGTTTAAGCAACCAACCAAACACTGGGTTACAAACCATGGGTGGTTCTATGGAAAGAGACGAAACTGATCCTAATCACAGTGAAGAGGTTCTGCTAAAAACAGGTGGTGACCTGCCTCTGTTAGACTGTAAATATACAGGAGAAGCCAGGTGTGAAGGAGCTCTACAAGAGAATGTAATGGGTTTGGAGTCTTTAACTGGTGTGAAAAATGAAGATTCGTCAGGATACGTGGACTCCATCAATGATCTAATTGAAGAGAAGACAATCAGACTGCAAGGGCATGAGAACAGATATGAAAGAAACAATAAAGGAACTCCTGAAGAAAACTTTTCTGGTGATAAAACACATTGCTCACAGCAACGTGAGCATTTTATCCAATGTGCAAAAGAGCAAGCAAAGCTGGTGTTTGCAGGAAACAAAATGCAGCAATCTTTGACAAAGATAAAGTGGTTGGTGGAGAACCAGGAAAATACAATTAGTGCTCAGTTTCTGCCCATTTCATCAGTTCATGGGAGTCCTTCACACAAGCCAGAAAATAGGAATGTGCTTTCAGATACAGAAAGCAGAGAAAATGTGGGTATAAATCCTATCTTAAATAACTCTCACCCACAGTTAACTTTTGAGCCTGGTAAAGAAACTGATCCTCAAAGGGATGTTGGTCCATCTCATTTTGGGAAGTTTGACATCCAAGAATCTTGTGTTGAGAGTCAGGCAGATTCAGAAACTGTGTCAGCTCTGAACTCTCACATCTCTCTGCCTGAGAAAGAAAACCTGTGTATGTCACCCCAGAGTACACAAAGAGATATTTCATCTTCAGACAAAAAAATTAGCAAAGATACTTCAATGACAAAAATTCTTTCTGTAACAATTTCCGTTAAGAAAAAATCCAGCGATAACAAAGTTCCATCTTCAGGGAATGAATCAGCAGCTGGCTTTCTGAATGCTGCCAGAAGCTCAAGAGTTTGTGCCCACAGCAAAGAAAGTCCGAAAGGTGAGCGGCTTTGCATGCCAACTGTGAAAGACATGGACATGAGCTCACCAAAAAGTCCTCCCAGTGAAGAGAAGATTAACAGTACCTGTGTAGAAGAGATGATAGGAAAAGAGGTAGCCCCTAGAGGAAGGTTGCCCAAAGATTGTCCATGGGTCTTGTTGGAAGATTCTAAAGAGTCTGGTAGCAAAATAGTCCCCCTCAGGACTGAGAATTATGAAAAGGTTTTGGAAGAAATCCCAAGATTCAAATTAAATAATATTTCAAAAGAAAGACAAAATGATACAAAGCTCCCAAACTTAGCAGATACCAGTGTACTTTCAGAAACTGTGCATGATTGTCAGGCTGGAGCTGTATCTGACACAGAGGCTGCCCCAGACGGGCAGGATGATACAACGCCCACATTTTCTCCACCTCTGAGCACACTATCAGACAGTTGCAAAGAACCATCCCCAAACTGTGTGGTTTGCAGTGAAGCATATGTGCCTTACAAATTAAATGCACGGAGCAAAGATAATGTAAAGGAAGTAACAGAAGGCCAGGACAAAGTACCGACTCACACAGTTTGCAAAGAAAATGGGGCTTTATGTTCAGAGAGACTTGATCAAATAGAGGAACGACAAGTATTTAGACAAAAGAAGTGTGGAAAAATGGAAGTACATCAGTTGGACAAGGCACAACAAGAACAGAAGTTAGAACATCAGGAGAAAGCAAAAATCATACTGCAACCAAGTATGTTGCACAGTTCTGAACTCTTATGCAGCTCTTCAGCTGAGTTGATGACATCTAGAAATAGGAAGTTTGGAGGCGCTTCTTCAGAGGAGGTTGTTGCTGTAAGAGGCAGCGAAGGTAAACTATGTAGCACTTTACAAGAAGTTAAAAGGCCAAAGATTACCACAAATTTTATTAGTTCACAGTTTTTGAAGACTCAGGATTCAGAAATGGAAAACCTGAACCTTAATTTAGGGTATGATGGGATCCCTGGTGCCTTTGGAACTACAAATAAACGAAGAGGAACTACAAATAAACTAAGAGGACCTCTTCCATTAAAAATACAACCTGGAAGGACATGCAAAAAAGTTCCCACATTGTATCAGCTAAAAACTGTAAGAAAAATCAAAAAAATTAAAAGTCCACCTTTCTCTGAGATTCCCCTGGAAATATTCCCTAAACAGGAAAACACGCTTCTGGAATCTTTGTACTTTTCATGTAAACCACCAACGGTGGAAAAGGAAACAGCCATGAGATTTGCGCATATGCCAAGGCAGAGGGCCAAGAGGTGCAGTTTGTTGAACAGCTTGAAATTTAGAAAATGTACCAAAGAACCAGCTTTGTTGAGCAAGTTGTCTGCAATGGCCAGCAAGCTCCTGGCCCCCGCCAAAAGCAGCCGTAACTTAGAACCTCTGCCATATTCTTCTGAAATTCTTCCAGCAGGTGACAGGTACAGCCAATGTAGATCTAAAAATCTCTTGGAAGCCTTTTCTTGCATTAACAGGAACGTACACTCACGCTGGGCTGACAGCTGGTGCACCAAGATGTTCAGCTTTCAGCCTTTGGCACTTTATCCTGTAGAAACTACCAAAATACTTTCTTCAGACTTAAGCCACAAGCTTCCAGCCCCTTTCTTGGACACCTCAGTTTTCCCAATTTCTTTTCACATAAAATTGGACTCCAGTCCTGTGACAGACCTCAGAGGGATTACATCCCAGCACTCTGTACATCACAGCCCAGTTTTCAGAGAAACGCCAGCACCAGCTCCAAAGTGGACTTTGTCTTTTCTCTTGTCTCAGAGCTGTTCAGATACAACAGTTTTCAAGGAAGATTCCTGTGTAAATAATGAGCTTCATTCCTCTTGCTCCACAACAACCCCCAGGACTGTTGCTGTTCATCCTGACCCTGGAAGAAATGCTGTAGCTGGAAGAAGAGGAGGTTGTTCCATGCTTGGCCTTCACACAGTGTTAGCACTTTCTTCCCCTGGATGTTACAGGATTTGGACAAGAAGAAGAAACTTAACCAGTCATATTCCTACCATCCAGAGACTATTTATATCGCAGTTGGCCCAGGGTTTGAAAGGGGACAGGTACCCGAGGTGTGTGTCCGATGACCTCGTCTCCTCATTGCCATACTCATTGGGCAGGGTATTGTCCATATGGAGCCAGCATGGTCCGTCTGCCCATCCTTCCGAAATCACTCCTCTCCATTCCAATCACTGCAAGTGGCAGCCAAGTGTGGGCATCGAGAACAGGTAAAACCCAGCAACTTATTTCTGAGATTAAATGTGTGCAGGGTATATACTTGCTCCTTTTTGGGAGGGAGAGGGTAATTGCAGCTTGCACTGGAGGGTGAGTTTCTCCTGTTCCAGATCTACACATTCTGCTCCAGGAATGGCTCAACGTGGAAGTTCCTTTCTTACAGAATAGTCTGTTAGCTGAATTTAAATATATTTGCATTCACTTCTTTAATACTACCCTGTTTTGGCAGAATGGCTAACTCTATTTTCTTCTCCCTTGCAAAATATACACACCATTCATCAGAGTATATAATGCAAAAGGTGAGCTACTTCATTAGGTCTATTCAGAGTGACTGCAGAGGAACTGGATTTCTGAGGTAGGAAAGTTTTTTTCAGAGGTCTGAGCCACAAATACCCCTTGGAACCACTGTAAAATGCTCAATATCAGGTTAGGAAGAATTGTAAAGGGCGGGGGGAGTGTCATTCAGTAACATTTTTAACTGTGTTCCATGACCATGCTATGCTAATTGAAACCTCTTTATGCATGCTATGGCTTTTCATATGTGATATTGGCACAAGCAAATGTAGCTCCAGTTAACATTGGTAATGAATTTTTCTCTGTGTGTCAATCTTGTTATGAGTGGGAAGAGGACTGAAATGTACTTTGCATATTTAATTGTACTTTGCTATGAGCATTTAAGATGATTTTTCTAATAAAAATAATAAAAGAAGTTCCTAGCTCTGTTACAGGATTTTTGCATGCCCTTGAGCAAAGATTTTGCTCTTTATCCCTCAGTAACATAGGGCAGTTCATTCCTTGATTTCATCACCTTGCAATTCCTGGGCAGAGAGCTTCATGAGCAGTGTACCAAAGTCTATTTAATTAATTGTTTTGATTAGTGTGGCAGGCTGTAGAGAACTGTTGAATATAGCCTATGTCACAGATTGACACAAGTGTAACCAAAAATCTTGCCAGATAATGGATGCTACACTTTGCTTTATATATCTAAAAGTTTATCACTTGTTAGTATAGATTCTAATGTCTGCCATAGGTGTGAGTGAGCTTATGAAAGCACTGCTCCATTCTGGAGTTGTTTTCACTAAAATAATTAAGTTGAATAATGGCATAGAGACAACTTTTGCAGCGCAGTCTATGGGATTTGCTTCCATTTTCATTCCATACTCTGAAAGTGATCACACCAGTTAAGTACAGTTTGAGCACTAAAAAAATAACACATTGTTGAAAACAAACATCTTTTTAAAACTTAGTTGTGTGTATGAGGTGAATTCAGTGTTTTGTGTTGCTGAGGTATGCAATCCATGGACTGGGAGATCACAGCTTGGGGGTTTTCCCACATCCTTAAGTCTGCAGGCTCCTCAGCAGCTCAGGACAGCATATCCAGTTAGCTAATGTGTAAGAGGATTTCATCCCTGACGTAAGGAGTAATTGGAAAAGTGCGTGCTTTGCTATGAGTGATCTTTTTCCCAAAGGGAGAGTATTCAAATCAAACCTCTTCACTTCAAGTGAAAAATAATCTAGAATTAAAATACCCTAAAACTCAGTTTGGTTTTTTTCTCTAAAATACCTGACTATGTATATGAGGCAGATGTAAGTCTGTCTTGCTCAGATGTTTGGTATATCAGTATAAGAGGTATGTTTAGTGCAGTATAAAAGCCTTTTCAGCTCCCATTATGACAGAAATCTTTGCCTGTTTTAAGATAATTAAAAATCAGAAAAGTGAAGAAATTCCCTGCAGGCCATTTTCATCTGGAAAAGATTTGTTTTCTTTAAAATATTTCACTCACAGTTAGTGTTCTTAATAATCAGGAGAACAAGGAAATAAAGTAGTTGCCCTATCTAACTTCCACTGTCAATAATAAAAGCATTCTGTCAGTGAAGTTTTTTTCTAATTAATGCTTATTTGAATCAAAAATTTCTAAGGTGATTTCCTTCTGTCCTTGCAATTTTGTATTATTATTGCATAAAAGAATAAGCTCTGTCTCTAACAGAGAGGGCTCTGCTGCACTATTGATACAGGTTCTAGTAATACTGGAATAATGAGTGGAATGTTGAAACAAAATGTTACAGTTCTGACATAAGTGATAAACACAGTAAGTGGGTCTCTCTGACCTCTTTAGGTATAGTTGGACTTCTCTGTGCTTCCAGCATGGCTGGTTTTCATTTCCTTTGTAGAATTCCAGTCTGGCTGTAACATCTTTGCTTTAGAACAGTGAAGTGCATTTCACTGTTGGTTTGAGAGAACAGCAAATACAAGTTCACTGCTGGGTTGAGAGAACAGCAACATATACAGCAAAATACAGGATTTGCTGTCGAATGTAATAAAAGCTGTCCCAAGTGATTTCCTGCTGTTAACAGTATGGGCACAAAAGTAAAGCTTAATATCAAAGGACTTAGAGCTGCTGTGCTGATTTTTATGCCATAGGATTCTGGTAATTACCAACCCTTATGGAAAGGGCTTTGGTTATTCTAATCAAATAAGGGTATTGCAGGCTGTGGGAGTTAGAGACAACAGGGAGTTGATTTAATGGAAGTACTTTCTTTCACCTGTTACTGTTGCCATTATGCACTATTTTCTTTAGTAACCACACCCTTCAAGGTTTTTGGTTACTTTAATTGTAAAAACTTGGGGTTTTGAGCAAGGAATATAGACTTTCATAGAAAGAATTACAATTTTCAGCCCTTAATAATTATGTAGAAATAATTATGACTTTCAATATTACTGTCTCACTCTTTTTCTGTGCCTTTTTTTCCCTTCCTCATTACTACCATTTTAAAATGAAAGCAGGACAGTTTCCCTAACAATGAAATTTAGTTGCCTAAACAGCAGATGTGGCTTTCTTTTGTATCATTTTAGTCTTTCATTCTCATTCCTGATACAAGCATCTTGTCTTACAGTCCAATTTATACTTTTTCCTTCATCTTTTTATAGTGTAGGCCTAATTTCTGTCTGTCTTGTTTTGTTCTGTTTTTTCATTCCTCTTTGACCCAGCTGTGCCATGTTACCACACTTACCTGTACAGAGTATGGGAGCACTGCAGACCGCAGGCCATGCAATACGGTGAGTATCTGGGATGTTGGTATTTATTCTGAGTAGTGGGATCATAACCTTCCTCAGAAAGCCATTGCTTATGTCATGTTGGCTTTCAGCTTTTGGCAGTTCACTCCCAGAACAGCTTTCTGATTAAAAAGTAGGTGAGGTAAGCTGACTGGGTGATGTAATGGAGAAGAGTAATGGAGGGGTAGTTATGCAAACACCACATAGAACATTGCACAGAACAGTTCTGTTACTTTCAACCGTGTTGTGCCACTTCTTATGAAATGAATATGTGAAACTATAGAAGTTTGATTCCTTACTTGGATAGAAATTTGACTCCTTACTTGGATACAAGTCCTTTCTGCCTGAGCAATTGGATGATAGATGCTGAAACTTCCTTCTATTCCTTCTAAATGTAGGGATGACAGATGTCAAAGCTATATTTTATCTGTAAACAAAAAGTATGATTAATAGTTGTGTCAAAGAAATTTGCTAGCAGAAAAGGAGTATTGATCCCTTTCTATCAGCTGATATATAGAACTGTATACTGTTTAGCTGTAGGAAAAGGAAAAGAGTGGGTTTAAATGACATGTTCAAATACTCTGGCAGTTTAGGTGGTGTCAGTATCAATGTGGGATGCAGCAGGTTTGGGCTGTATTTGTGTACTAGAGTTCACTTACTTGGGCCATTTCTGTGAACTGTGTTGGTTTGTTGTGCCCATATTGCAATTTAGGAACATCTCCTAAGAGCATGGGATGCAGTTGCATTATCAGTTGGGTATCAATCTACACATGTTCCCTTCTTCCTCTGTTACAGTCTGGAAACTTCATTCCCTCTTCCGTTATCAAAGACTCATGCACTTCCAGAGTCATTGCCATCTCCCCCCAGGCTTTCAGCGTCTGAGCTCCAGATCCCTGCCCTTGAAGAAGCAGATGCTTCTGTTCCAGCCTGTCTGAGATCTCAAGATGACACAGAACTGAAAAAAGTGAGTTCATTTTGTATTTTAGGTCTCTCAGACTCCTGTTTCTCCAGAAGCTGAAGCTGCTGCTGGATATTATCAAGTAACTGGTAAAGATGAGGAGAGAAAACAGGCTGCAGGTCCTACTCTGTGCTGCTGCTTGCTTTGATTCAAGTGGAAAGAAGGTGGCAAACCAGAGAGGAATGTTTATTCTATAGATAATGTATATTCAGAATAAAAGGGAATTCCATTGACTAGTATGGTTTTAATTTCCTTGATTTTAACTTTTCTTTTCCTTCTTTCTTTCTTTCTTTCTTAAGACTGAGCCAGAAAAGAGGCCAAAGAAAGTCTCACAGATCCGAATCAGGAAAACTGTTCCTAGGCCAGACCCTAACCTTACTCCAATGGGACTACCCAAACCAAAAAGGTGAGCAGTACCTCTGAAATGGACTCAAGGCATATGAGTGTAATCATTTCAAGAAATGCTTCTCTTACCACCACTATTTTATACAGCCCCAGTTGAGTGACATCTGATGTTTACTTCCTTTACAAGAATGATTGACACAGTTCTATCAACTAGATCAAAACTACTGACTGGAGTTTAGGCAAAATGTGAAAAAGCAAGCTGCAATACAATCATTTTTCTAAAGAAGAAAAAAGTTTATATTGATAATTATAAAGTGAAAATCAGTCAACCTGCACTGCACAGTGAGATGATCAGTTGGGAAGTTCTGTTGATGAAAATTGTGATGGAGATTTTCAGTTTCTTTGTTTGGGGTATGATCTTAGGGAAGCATTAGTTCAGTGAAAGTGTGGGGAATCACAGTGCCAGATGCTGATAAAGTTTTCCAATCAGTCATCTAGTTGTGACTGCTAGTCATACTGGTCAGATTAGTCATGCTTCATCTAGTATGACTTCAGACCTAAACACAGGTACCACCTTTGACAAAGGAATGCATTTCTTCAGAGATCAGCTTGATAATTTTCAATAACTAAAATCAGTCTCAAGAGATGCAGTATTAATCTGTTAAACTGTAAGACTTTTTCTCAGCTTTCACAAAAAAGTGAAGAGGATTTCCCCTTTTGAGCGTCATTATTTCAAAGCATCACAGAATGCTGGAAGGAATATTGATCTCTGCAGAAAGGGCAAGTCTTGATACCAACCCTATAAAAACACTGTATGAAATTATGTACTTAATGAGCTCATTTTTCATTCCTCCTTCTCCCCAGTTAGTTAAAGCATAATTAGTTAGCATTTAGGCACAGAATATAAACAGTACTTGTTTCTTGTAAATCTGCTTGCTGTGAAGAGAGGTTATTTGCTTATTTTGAGATTCTTCCTTCTAGATTGATTTGTTGTTACTTTTTCAGGCTTAAGAAGAAAGAATTTAGTTTAGAAGAAATTTACACAAACAAGAACTATAAGTCCCCTCCTCCTGCCAGGTTGGTTCTGCTGCCTAATAAGAAAACTTAAGATAAATGTAAATTAATTGGAGGGGAGGGGAGAGAGAAGATAAAAGGTGTATGAAAGCTAAGAAGATGTATTCTTAAAATTGGTCCAGTTTAAACTGCTAGAAAAAGTTAATTTGAAAATAGTATCTTTTACTGTTTGGATGTGAAAAAGTGAAATAGAATATGAACTAAGAATTTGCAGCTGGTTAAGTATGGATTTGTATATTTTTTCATCTATCCATTCATTCCAGTCTCTATCAAAGTATGGTACTTATTTTTCAAAATTCAAAGAGAATTACATGTTGTTTAAAATACTAACAATAATGGCCTGTCATCAAATGTTCAAACTTACTTATTCTGTAAAATTAAGATTCTATAATTGTGCTTTTGAACTGAAATACAAAGAGATTCTACCCAAAGGTCTGTGCAGCAGTAACAACTCAGCAGACAGTAATGTGCATTGTAGGAGGTGTAAGGTGTAGATAACATACAAGAGGTGTGGAGGGGCTGTAAAAATGTAAAAGTTAGAAGTGTGTTTACCTGGGTTATGAAGTCCCCTAGTCCTCCTGTCAGTGTAAGGTGGCTGGTGCTAAGGTACTCATGAGTTTTGTTCTTGCTTTTACCAGGAGCTTGGAAACAATCTTTGAGGAGCCCAAGGAGAAAAATGGACACTTGATTTCTGTCAGCCAGCAAAAGAGAAAGCGGATTCTAGAGTTTCAGGACTTTACTCTTCCTCGGAAAAGGAAGACACGAGGCAAACTCAAAGCAGTGGGTAGTTTCACCCGAGCAAAAAGAGCTGCACTGCAGAGTGCAGAGTTAGATGTTCTTCTGAGTCAGAAGCTAATGGACCTTGAAGCCTTTTTTGCAGAGGAGGTTGAGCAGGAGCAGGCCTCCAGCATCTGAGGGAGCTGGAAATGGTCCAGTCAGCTTCTTTAGTATTTTTTTCTTGGGAGAAATCTACTGACTTCTTCATACCTTACTCTGCCATTCTGTTCTAATATCTGATAATCAGTTTTTGGCTGTGACCCTCTTAAGGTGCTATATTTTTTTTAAATGCTGTTGGAGGGATTCTTTTAAGTCCCTGTTTGAGTGTAACACAGCCACAAGAAATTTACCTTTCCTTTCTCAACCTCTGGAAATTCCTGCTTATATTTAATTAATTATGTTTAAATATCTTTTGGGGGTAGAGTAGGAGTGTCAAGGAGGAAGTAGTGCACCTTCAGTGATGCTAGAACTCTGTACTCCAGATCATTTGCACATTTGAGTCTGCTGTTGTTACTGTAATGGCTATTTTTAACAAGCTGACAAAAGAGATACGGTGTTTGATAAAGAAAAATTCTAGCAAACACATTCTTGATATACCACTAACCTTTTGATAATTAAAAGTAGCTGTCTAGGTTTGCGTTCAATTGTTTCTTCCTTCCGTTAACTTAGAAGGTTCCTTCTAAGTTTCTTTGGCCTTCCTGCCTCCAGGCAGCAGAAGCCCCACATAATTAGACTTTAAATAACTTGCACTTTGTATATGCTTCTTTTAACATGATTCAGCTCAAAAAAAAGTAATGTTTTAAGGAAAAATGGTGCTCAGTACTATTTTTTCCTCGAATAGCAGATTTTTTTACTTACTTGGCTGATGCCAAGTTCTTCTTCAGAGGAAAAGGTAATTGGTCCATGAGGATGTTAGGCTGCAGGATACATAGGCAGAGATTTTTATATTAACTGAGCTGAGCTGCTGCATGCAGGGAACACCAGAAAAATCTTTGATACTTGTTTTAAAGTTATTTTAATTCCATTCATACTAACTTGATTTTAATGTCAACGAGAAGGGTTTTTTTTTTACTATTTTAGATTTACAATTCATGTAGCTCATAATTAGATACTCTGTACAGCACTGTTGTACATAATAGCCAGTGTTGTACAAAGAGCCTCCAAGTAAGTGGACATTGTTTTTGTTATGTAAGGCCATATGTAATTATCTGATGCAGCACTGGGCAATTTCTCAGCTCTACCTTTGGAAGGAAGAGAGCTCCCTTCTGGCATAACTTCTGTTAAGTTTAACTTGAAGCATATTTCCAGTGCTAGCTGCAGTTCAGGTAATTTCTGTCCCTTAGTGCCTAGAGAAGTTACTCAAGCAAAGCTGTCATTGCTAGGATGCTCAAATTTAATTAGTCAGTTCTTTCTTTCACTTGTCAATTGAACTTGCACTTTCTTATTTATCTACCCATATAACAGAGTTTCTATTTACCTTCAAATTGAGCAAATATCTAGTGGGTGGGTATTTTTTATAAAGTCCCAATAAATGCAGGACTGCAAATACCATCATTATCTTCTGTTGCTCTACCACTTCTGTTACTGACCAAACAGAAAACTAAATGTTAAACAAGCAATCTGTTGAATTTCAGAGCTTTGAGAATAGAGAAGTGGAAGAGGATTATTACACTGTGTGTGCCTGAGTCTTGAAAGAAATCTAATCTGGGTTTGTTTTGCTCCCAGCTTATGTGCTGAGATTTGTAAAAGTTTATATTCTTGTTTTGAAGGCTAATTATCTTTAATCAGGAAGACTGAAGAAAAGAGAGGAGTGCACACTTAGAGTAGTAGTGTTTGGAGTTTGAGGGTAAAATAACAAGGCAAACTTTGAACATATTGACATAGTATTTTTCTGCTTAACTTACTGGGCTGTTGTAGAACATTCTAATTGATCCTCTTTATTTTTGTAAAAAGAAATCCCTAAAAACAAATATCAACTGCCTCCTAAAATAATGTTTGAAAGTTTCCCTATGCTGGCGTATTAACCCCATTATTGACTAGTTGGAAGCATTAGCAAGAGTGAGAAATATATTTTTATGGATTTATGCTATAGAATGGGATTGTTACAGAGCATTCATTCATGTTCTATTAATATGGGAGGCTTCCAGTGACACAATTAAGCTGTAACCTTACTGGGGCTTTCAAGGAAATAAAGATTGGGGGCGGGGGGGGAAGAGACTTGGATCCAGGAGAAGTTCAGACCTCTAATGTGCTTCAAAACATGGAATGTGTTGAGTCTTTTCCTTTGGGTTATGTTTAGGGTGGGGTTTTTTAAATTTTCTTCCCTGTTCTCTCTTGTTTTTAATTGCTTTGAAATAAAATATATGAACTTTTTTCCTACAAGCTACAGCAGAGATACCAGAGCAAAGAAAGCACTCAAATTCACTTCAGTTTACAGTGATTGGAGGAGTTTCAAGATGATGTTGCAGTTGTCTAGCTTCTCCCAGACCTTAGTTTGTGGAAGCCCAAATACACAGCATTATTCTCTTTTGGTTTACTGTTTGTATGACAGCGTAAGCTAGTGGAGACCAAGCATCTCTTCCCCCCTCCAGCATACAGGTGTCAGTCCTGCTTAGGCACTTTTTTGTTTTTTCCTTTCCCCCCTCTGTTCCTGTTCACAGCACTCATGGAACGGCCATGTTCCTTGTGGCTGCTGCTTGTACACTGGGACTGATGACTGGGCAAAAGCTGGGCATTTTCCATTCTGAGCTGCTTCTGTCACAGCTAATTAAAGGAAAAAAGTGTAGAGGATTCATCTTTTGAGGTCTTGCATACATCCCTAGCAGAAAAATACGTACACTTGCCTTTTCATTAAGTGAACCTACTCCAGTGGGGATGTTTTTGTAACACCATGGAAACTACATCACAGACCAATGACCAGAATAGCTTGAGAAGGATTGCAAAGCTTTTGCCATGTCCTGTCTCTTAGTAGAGCCAGACAGCTCTTTGCTAAATTTGCTGATGGTCAGAGATAGAAGGATCACTGTCAAAAAAAAAGAAAAAAAAAGAAAAAAAAAAAGATTGTTTTCATCATACTATGACTGAAGCAGCTAAGGCTCCTTAATGTATGGTACAGCATTTACCTGGCTGGCTTGTGTCTGCATACATTTGAGTTCTGGTGCTTGCTGGATATGATTTTCTGCAAGCAGTTCTCATTCATTGTATTTTATTTCAGGTGGGCCTTTGGTATATTATGTTCCAGGTGCTTTTTTAGAATATGGATAGTAACTGTGGATTAAAAGTCTGTATGATGCTATCAAGCTAACAAATAGCTCAGTGAGAATTTGTACACTTGTGCCATTAGCCTCCATCATGCTCTTGGCATTTTGTTTTTGTTCAATATTGTGGGAATCTAAAATTTTACTGTTTCTTTTGTGTGTGTTTTTAATTTATGGAAATAAATTTTTCTGATAACTTTTCAAGTTTTTAAGGCCTTTAGGCTTGAATGGGTAAATATGTATGATAATATGTCTTACATGCAGGGGGAAAGGTCAAATCCTCAAAGAGATCAGCACTGTTAGGTAACAGGGCGTGCTGTTACTGAAGCGCAGAGCAGCAGTTCTGGTGTTCCTTCATCCCAGCCTGGGAGGTATTAAGCATGGACTCTGCCACTATTTAGAATACTGAGGCAGCATCCATCTCTTCAGAAAGCAGAGTATCAGGAGCCAGAGAGCACAGAAAGTTCCTACTCAGCTCAGAGCTGAGATTCAAGGCTGAGGCTGGCCAGTGGTTCACGTACCACAGGCTGTGCAAGGCAGCACACTGATGTTTGTGAATCAAAGCTGGAGCACGGGATCATCAACAAGGCCTAGTAAGCATTGGTAATGTCTGTGTCAGGAAACAACATCCCTGCCCTTCCAACCCATAAAATCTTGTGTATAAGCCAGATTTTTAATTTATCCCTGATCAGCTGCACGCTGCTATTGGCAAAGCTAGGCTGCCAGATGCATTTCTTCACCGTGTTCTCAGCATTCCCTTCTCATGAGTGCAGTGTCACAGAGGCCCCACAGATGGCAGGGAAGCTCCAGGAAAGAAAGGCAGGAACACCTGAGAGGCCTAAATAAGCATCCTGCTCTTTCCCTGCTCCTTCAGGGCTGCAGCTTGCTGGCTGCAAATGCATGTGAGGATTTGGCTCTGTCACCAGACTGGGACAATGCAGGATACAGATGATGGACAGATGATTTCTGTTCAAAAGGTTTCATATCATGTTCAGGCAGTTTCTGCTTGTAAAACACGTGGTATTTAATTGATAGATCATATTTTGACATTTCAGAGAATCTTAAATTCAGAATGTCAATATAAAGTAAGGGTTGGAGGTCTTGACAAAGAGGAATATCTATTGCTGCAGCCATCCAGTTCTGCTGGCTATTAAATGCCTTAATACATTTATTTGTGATAAAAAATGTTTTGACTTACTAGTACAAATCGTTGGTTAAAGAAGAAATGTGTATGTGCATTCAGCAGGGGCTGTGTAGCTGCAACCAAGATCACAGATACAGGAAGACAATGTTGCAACTACCAAAACGCCAGTTGATTGGGGTTTTCACATGGAAACTGTTTATAAGACAAACAAGGCAAAATGCTACAAACTAACCTGTGCCATTCATACCAGTCTGTATTTTACTCCATGGTACTGACCCTGCTCTTTCCACAATGCTGACCCTAGTTCTGTGCTGTTGGTTGTGCTGTTCCCTATGCTGCCATGCTCCGAAAAAAAAAGGGGGGATATAGGAGTAGCATTACATCATCATAAACATAAAATCTGCTGAAAAAAAAGAAAGACAAGAAGGTGTTCAGCATACATTTCTAGAGATGACTGCTTCCTTTGGATTGGTTGGACTTGCACATTTTCCTTGTTCTCAGCAACGATGCTGATGTTATGTGCCCTGCAAAGCCTCTGTATGAGCTGTCAGTTGGATGAGGATGCACAGATATCCTGTTTGCAGAAGTCCAAGATGCCTACAAACCAGTAAAAGTGTACACTTAAAGATGCTATCAGTTTCAAAAGTAGTAAGTTCTTCAGATACTATTCATTAAAACAGCAGAACAGAGGTCAAATTCCCCTTTTGAACTGCAGTTACCAACTTAGTCTCACAGAAGCCTAACACAAGACTCCTTAGAGATTTGTTACAAACAGGATTAGGTAGAATGTACTTCTCCATACAGTGTAAACAAAAGGGCCAGAGCAGTGCACAGAAGGCTGCCTGCTGCATTTCTCTCTAACTCAGAATTAAGAGCCTGACTTTACCTGCGGGTGTGCAATTGAACACTGATTCTGCCAGCTGAATGAAAGATTCTCCAAGGATCTCCTGATAGCTCAGGTGACTTGCATGAACAAGGTACTGAGTAGTGTCTTTGAAAAGCAGATCACTTTCACCATACTTCCAGGACTGAAAGAGTTGGAATTCAGAATCCAATTTGCTTCCCAGAGATTCCTGAACAGAAAAGGAATGAAAGTTTCACAGCTTGAGTCATTAATAGTACTTTTATCTAGCACCATTCTTATTAGTACAAAAAGATGCACTTTTGCAGTGCCTTATTTCTCAGCAAAAGTATGGCCTCTGTGGAATGAGAACTTGGGAACTGGTGCCAAAATACCCCTTAGGAGAATCCAAATAATTATTTTCTCAATCTCCTATGCACATTCTTAATTCTTTTGTATTGGATCTGAAGGCATTAGTATATAAAGCTTTTAATCTTGAAAGGGTTTTCAGCAGTTGTACATAACAAATGGTAACCTGCCAAGCTTTTCCCTGTTACCTGTCACACCTGAGATTTCAGTAGAAAGTCAGAGATTTTAGTGACAGTGACTGGTCGAGTCATGACTGTGCTGGGGGGAATGGAGCCAAGGTTACAGCCTGCCCATTCTGTGACTGCGGCACGTGTTCCATCCGGACACAAGAGTTCAAAGTCAGGGGGGGTAAAACCTTCTGCCCAACCAGAGCTGCCCAGATCTGAAAAGAAAATGAAGCGAAAGGTAATCAATCCTTTTGAAAAATTAAAGCAGAAGAAAGGGTGAATCTCAAAACTTGAGAGGGAGAAGTTTAGTCAATGTGTTCAAAACAAACACAGCGTGTTACATGGTCATTTCTTAGGAATGCACAAGGACCAGGGTAGTGTTTTCACTGAGCTCAGTGAACTTAAGCTTCACCTAGCAACTAAACTAGAATAATATCAAGGCATATCCATATCATGTCTCATCTGCATCTGTAACCAGATCTCTTTCTGGAAACAAAGCAATTCGACCTGCATGCCCTTTGCTTCCCCAAACAAACTGCTAATTGCTGCAGGAATTCCTGTGGGTTTCCAGCCCCTTATCCCTTCATTTGATTTTAGAGAGATTCCTCTCTTAGAAAAGTCTCTTCTCTTACTGAAATTGCCTAAAATTTAATTTTGTTTTGCTTTAATGAGAGTTCCTTTTCTCCTTAACTCTAAGAAAAGCATATTTTGGTTTGCCTTTTAAACTTTGAAATTTAAAGCATTCAGAAATTTAGTGCAGTCTCTGAGGATGATTATCCCAACACACATCTTTGCACTGGGTGATTCTTCTTCTTTCCTCTCTTAGAGTATCTGAATGTTGAGCTTCAGAAACACCTACATGCAGAAAGCTTCTAGCAATCTTCCATTTACAAACACACCTCCATGGACCTAGATTAAACCTGTAAAGGCTGATCCTCACGAGAGATGGTTCCTTTGTGGGAAGTAACTGACATAAATGAACATTCTCAAAGGAAAAGACAATATCTGCATCTCACCCTCTATGTTCTGGAGCAGGTTTGAGTGTTCCAGGAAAGCTACATCTCCAAAGCTTCTTCCACTGGGATTGCCAACTAGGCACCTAGTGCAAGAAAAAAGGTGATCAAAGACAGCACTACATGGTGACTGACATTTGGACAGTCATCTGAAGCTAAAATAGGAGTAGTTGGAAGTATCCCTCCCATCTCTAATCCCTTGGAATATATTGGTGATCTCAGCATAGAGATTTGCTAAAACAATCCTTTTCATTCCCTACAGTTCTGAAGTCAAAGCTGCTGCACAATGTGCACCTTCACACCCATGCCTAGGCAGGAAAGAGAATGCAATTCAACTAAATGCCTTATGTATATTCCATAAGAGTACTTTCACAAACTTTCATAAAAGTTTCACCCTTAATAGTCTTCTCTGCCTCTGTCTTCAATTTTTTTTTTAATCTCCACTCTATTTACTTATCTCCTGTATGCTACACTGCATCTTACCACAGCATCTCTACTCTCTGGTCTTCTTTCATCCCTTCCCTTTAATGAGTCAGTACCAATGCTCTAAGGCATACATGTTTGGAAGCATTGCCTTGCTCTGGAAATGGTTTAATGACCATTTTAAACCATCAGTCAGCTGAACATCCCATAGCAACTGCAACCAAAACAAAACACACACTAGCAAAAGTTTATACAGCCAGATGCTTAACAAATAGGGAAAAAACTCTTCAGAAAAAAACAGCAAAATAAGGCAATTCTGGCTGTTGCTCTGCAGTTCTAACTCTCACAAAAAGCTCACCTGAGTGCTCCCATATTGCCATAGTAACGTTCATTGTGACTTGCAGCACATCTGCTAGACACTCGAGCTCCTTCCACCTCACCATCTCCGATGCACACCTTGCACAGGTTTCCATCTGCTCCTGGCATGCAGCTCTTCCAGAAGTAATTCTGATAAGCTGAGTAAAGAAAACTGAGATGAAATTAAGGCAAGGTGTTTCCAAGCCTCTCCACATATAAGAAAAGACAGGAAAGGAATTTCATCCTAACAACTAGCAAGAAGAGGGTTAAATAGTGTGACATAGTCAAATACAAAGAAAAGCTGCTTCCACACCCTCTGAAACGGTAGTCATCAGTTGTTGGTTCGATTCTCATCTCTATTTTACTCACAAATTTAGAGCTTCAGATTTTCGTGGTCTAGTTAAGAGAGAACCCAGAGCAGCCCTTACCAGAGGCAATATCACAGTTCTCAGTATCATTCTGCTGAGCTCCCACTGTATGTCTGGACAGGAGTAACCATCCTCCAGGACTGTACAGGTGACTGTGGCAGGATCGCCTTCCCCTAAGGTTATGGATGTGAATCTGTTTGGCACTTTTCTTAGCTAGGGCAACAGCATAAACCGGTGGTAGTGCTGTGAAACAATGACAACAACCAGTAATACCAAGGCAATTAAGTATTCCAGAAGGGTACAGCCCCCCTTCCCTCCCTCATCTTGTCACAGTCTCTTCAGTTACAGTATAGGACCTACACTCTTTGCTTAGCCACAAACCTCTTGCCTTTGCAAAGAAAATTCTATTCTAAACCAACACGCAAATACATTCCTGCATAAACCTAAGAAGACTTCTGTTACCTTTGTGCTTAAGATGAATTAGTTTCCCTGCTTTCTCCATGGTCTCAGTTGCTGGGGCACAATCTCCCCCTGGAAGGAGAGATAAACATCAAGGATCTTGCAACTGCTGTCATTCCTTTTACATGGCAGCATTCCTTCAAAACCCTTGTGATGCTCTTCAGCCATGTCAGCACCTTTGTCCCTTTAACAGAAGGGATAAAATAAACACACCAAATGCTACAGCCAGTTAGTGGAAGAGCTGGGAAGAGTATTCGGACATTTATACTGACTCTTGCTTCCATCACAAAATATCACAAACTGTGGAAATTCAACTATATTCTTAACAGTACTTTTTTGATTCCCTCTCTTCTTGATAAGGTCACATGAGAACTCACCATAGCATTCTGCAGCTACAGGCACCAGTCCACATCTCCCTGCAAAGTACACATGTGTTGCGTCCAGGGTGACCGCATCAGCCTCACTACTCTGCCAGCAGCATTAGGGAAAATAACAAAACCGGGATTTGCATCAATTGTGTATCCAGGCAGCAGGAATTACCACTGGCTGGAAATTCCCCTGCATAAATTCCCTCTCATTCCCACTTATTCCTCAAGCTAGTTTTCCTCTCTTTAGGAAAGACATACATACCCTGTGTAGTCTTATACCCTGAGCAGAAGGAGTCTCCTACCTTGATCATTTCAATGCATTTGGTCATGGAAGTTGCTTGGACACAGACTAACGGGTCAGATTTGATGTTCAGTGCCCACTCCTCACATTTGCGAAGCTCAGCATCGCTGATGCAGCACCAGCGCACAACACTGTTATCCAAAGAGCTCCCTGAAATGGAAGCAGTGCATCAATCTGTTGTATGTTAAGGGGATGTTCAGGTAAATGCATTTGTGCCTGGAGGGAGGAATAGTGTGGAAGAACTTTCTCTTCCCTTTCCTTAGCTACAGTCCTCTGGAATGGTTCTCACCTTCATGGCCGAGTCCCTTAAGGAGAGCTACATAATCCAGACCAAGGACATAGGCAATCTCCAGCTGCTCCTCGAGAAGCTGCAGGTGCTGAGTGGCATCTCGGAACAGCAGGTTCTTTCCTCCAAAGGGTGCTGAACTGAAGAGTTCAAATCTGGCTCTTTCCTTTCCTTTATACCCAAAGAGGCGCTAGGACAAGAACAACACTTTTAAATTTCAACAAATCTGCTCATTCTTCCAGCAACAGGGAGCCTCAGCCTTCCCTCCCTTTGTATCAGTAGTCAAGATATCAAATACCATCTATAAGTTGAGAAAAACAGATGAAGAAAAGTGAGCCCTGCCTGAACCTATAAGTCTCCCTCAGCTACATAAAAATTGATTCAAGTTCCACAGTAGGATGAACGTCATTAGCCATTTTCCAGTTTGTGTGTTCTGGCATCTTTCCCTTCTTTACTGATTTATTCTCAGCCTCCTACAGAAGAATATTTTAGAAAAAAGCAAAACCTTACAGAAGGCAATGCAAGATCCTTCCTCAGAACAAACAATTTTTAGCACTTTATTCACACTAACTATAAATTTCTCTAGAAAAAAGGCAACCTGGGTCATAATTGCCACACAAAGACGGAAGAAAAAAATGTATCTGGACATAGACAGCTTATAATATTCACTCACTTGGATCATGCTAAGAAATTTGTTGGCAATCTTCTGGAAGTTTTTGCGGGTGACAATGCCACGGCCAGGCCCCTTGCCCAGGTTACAGGTGCTGTATTCAGTCAGCTCAGCTGTGGAGCCATCAGGACACAAGAGTTCATATTCCTGTTGTTCTGACTCTGAAACAAGGAGACATTCATGAATCTGTGACTGGAGCCATGACTTGGCAGCAGGCACAGAGATGGAATATAAGATGTTTTTCAGTGGAGGTTGCTAAAGGTTATGCAGGCAGCACGGCGTATCAAGAACACTTCGGAAAGTTGTCTTTGGTAAGTACTCCTCTTAACAAAGAGAGGGACCTCAGCCAGAGCTGCTCCAAAATACTCTTTAAGCTGTACCGCTGCAAATATGTTAATTTAAAATACTTACCTGCAAATACTACTGCTAACCATCTTTGATACAGAGCTCAACTGAGTTTAAAAGTACAAGGCAGGTGTACAGGACCTTCACAGTTATGCAGCTCAATACACTGAATTTTAAAAGGAATCTTGTAACAACTCAGGCAAAGCAAATACTGACAGCTGTGTCAGAGAGACATCTAATGAAATCACCTGTCTGCTCCTATTTTAAGAATCTTGTGTGAGCAATCATGGCTCATTCATACTTTCCTGTTCTGTTTCTTTCTGAGTTGTATGGAGAGCCAAGAAATACCCCAGAACTGCTTGCAGGGATCGAATTTTCCCTGGGAACAACATATATATATATATATAATATATTTATTTATTTTTATATATATATATATATATATATATATATATATAAAACACCTGAACAGGAAAGAGCATAGCCAGAGATTAAAAGAAAACTGCATTTTTAAGGTTACCTGTGGCACTCATAATTCTGAGATTATCTAAAAAGGCAACATCTGCCACTCCATCCTTCAAACATCTGCAGGAAGACAAATGCCATCTTATTAACATTTCACCTGGCTTTCCTACCTTAAAAATTCTTTTTCCCCCAAAGGTGAATTCAGCCCGTGTCCCAGAGCTCACCTGAAGGCTCCCTCAGAGTCATAGAAGGGTTCATTACTGCTTGTCTCACAGAAGTGGTTCCTGTCTCTGACATAGGATTTTTGTCCTTGGCAGAGAGCACACAATCGGGGAGCAGCCACACCAACCCCAGGGATGCAGCTTGCATTGAAATACTCACTAATGGCTGCAGGTGTAGGGGAAAAAAACCAAAACAAAACAAAAAGAAAGAAAAAAGTCAAATGGGAAAAAAAATCAGAAGAGGAAAAGAGGCCAAACATCTAGTATCATGGCCATAACTAGATCATCCTACATCTGCTGGCATTTCAGTTGCATTCACTGTGGCCAGAGGTAGCCCTATGGCTCCTATCACCTACCTTGGCTCAGAGGTTGGGCCTCATCCCAGGAAAGATAATTTCTTGCAAGGAGAAAGCCAAGTGGAATATTCCAGCCCGATGTCCACCTGGCTCCATTGTGACAGCTGCGCACACCTCGTAGACTCTGGATATCCAGAGTTCCTCGTTTGGCAATGGCCACAGCAAACACACAATTTCCTGCCATAGCACAAAATGTGTAACAGGAAAAAAAAAATCTCAATTCTGCAGCTTCCATCTCTGAAGAGGAGCTGAACTTCAGTGAACATGGCTAAAGAAGAAATTATCTTAGGCCTATTCAATGTAGGTACTCGTGCCAGGAACTTAACCATATACTGGCTACATGGCACCTTGTCAAACAAAAAATGCAAGTTTGTCAGTACCACAGGCAGAAAGGCTACTGGGTACAAAGCACCACTGGTATTTTATTCATCATCATAAAGTATTTTAGAAACAATTGTTAGCCACCTCCATATTCCTACAAAGTTAGTAAGAACATATTGACTTTTTTTCCAAGAAATCTAGAGCTATTTCTTAGCCAAATCAGAAGTACAGTTTATTCTTCAGCTTTGCCAGCCTACCTTGATCATAGATCTCTTTTGCCACCACTGCCAAACCGTACAGCTTTACAGCAGAGTAAACATCTCCAGCATCCAAGGAGGCAGCATCTGCTTTATTTGCCTTTAAAACAGCAAAACCCTCAAAACAAGTGTGTTTACAAGGAAACAAACAGAAGGTTCAAGACCACAGTTTCTGCCTGAACAAATTTTAATTTAATAGTTTGCTTTTGTCTATTTATATCCAAGCAGCTTTCACTGTTTCTTGGAGATTGCAAAGACATTAGCTAGGGTAAAACAGTACATCTGGTAGAATGTTCACAGGATTTAATTCTTGACTCTCAAGTGACTCTGTACTTTGTCATATAAGCAGTTCAATTATTTCAGTATCATTTTATTTTCCCATAGTTTCTGTTTACCAGTTACTTTTCCAAGAGGATTTGGACACAGAATCAGTTTTTAAAGTCTCTGTGAACTCACCCTGATTTTATCAATGCAGTCGTATGTATTGTGGGCTCTGATGCAAGAAATCCTAGTAAAGTAACTGGCACTAGTGAGAGGCAGCACAGCTGTAAGCACTTTGGAGAGCTCAGCACACTTTCTTTGTTCCAGGTCAGAAAGGGTGCACCATCGGAATTTCTTCCCTGTAGGGTCAAAAAAGAAGTCAAGATTTGTAGGATTTCATTGAAAACCCTCAGTTTAACACCTTATTGAAGAGAGAGGTTATTCTGTTTTATTTAACTTCCCAATAGCTTGATTGTGCTCACTCACACTCACATATCCACACACTTAGAGGTACCCAAGAGATGTGTCCACATGTGACCATGGTCACTTTTGCCCAATATGAGGACAACATTTGATGCTGAATCTTTAACATGTCTCTTTGCTTCCTTTTGACTGACAGCAACCAAACAGTTTCAGGCAGATTTTTCAAGAATCAGCAATCATTATGGCAAGATCTTTTGCCACAGAATCTTCCTTGCTTCAGCCTTAGCAAATTTTAGGTAAGGCTGCCACCCAAAATTAGGAGGAACCAAAGCTAAAGATGTGTTTATAGCTATGGCCTGTTTTCCTGTTGGGATAGCAAGAGCAGGAATGGCACTTACAATGTAGGGTAACCATCTTCCTGTTACTGGAGTTCAGTTTTTCTCCTAACAAGTCAGCTGGGATGTGACTCTATGAGAGCACAGACCGTATAACCTTGATGTAAACATGCATTCCCTAGAGTTTATCAGTTCTACTGCTGTCCTTGGTTATCAATAGAGGCCATTCTTTTAACCTTTGCTCTGCTGTTTCCTTCCTCCACACCAAAAAGATGCAATTAAGGTGGAGGTAAGTGGAACTTCCTTTTCAGAAGGACTTGGAAGTTCAGTGAGTTTAAACCAACTATAAAACTACATCTTAAAGGAATCCAGACATGACAACAAAATTTCTTCTTTTGCTTTAGGTTATTATTCCATCTTGTATTATTCCCCTGAAATGCATTCTACTCTGAAATATATCATCATATGCATCTCCAAGAAGATACTAGACATTTAAGGAGGAAAAAAGTGATTGTTGTACACAAAAATAGCATGCAGTTATGTAACTAAAGAGACTCTTAAGCCATGTAATGAAAACCAGGACTGAAGGCACAGATAATGCCAAAATATCTCTAACATTGTCATTTCCAGATGTTTAATAAACATTTGACTCTCTGGAGAACTATTAATACTAGCAATGTGTACAATTAAATCATTGAGGTTTTTATTTCTTTGAGCCTAGCATCAGACATTAGTCCTCCACTTGTCTTGGTGTTAATTCAGCACAATTCCAAGAAGCAGCCGTAGTGGTTTGAGAGGGGAGCAGCTTGAGGTCCACTGCTTCATTCTGACACCGCTAATGAGTACACAGATCTCAGCTACTCAAAGGAAACAAACCCTCGCTGAATTACTAAGGAAGTTGTGTATTAAGCTGCTTCAAAACTAACAGGGTCACCATCTGCCAATGATCAAACAGAAAAAATACAGGCGTAGCTCTAACTGCAGCTTCTTTCTTTGCACAGAGGAAAACAAAACCAAAGCATATATTAGTTTGACTGTCACCCCCCCAGAGCCAACCTTTCTCTGTCCCTCTCTGCATCAGCCTTACCTGAAGCCAGCAAAGAGATGATTAGGACAATTGAAATCACTGTCTTCATCATTACAGCAGTTCAGAAAGGATCTTCTCTCTACCCTGACACTCTGCCTTCTCATACCAGGAATTCCACAGCAATGACCAAAGCTTCTGGAAGATAACAAGGGGGGTTTAGATATCAACGAGGACAAACCAAGACTTAAGAAAACAAACAAACTGTCAGAGGATGGTATATCCTCGTATGCAAAGGAGAAAGGGACAGTGTTCCTTTCCTACCAGCAGATGGAAAATATCCATGCATTTTCTGCTCTATTTTTATCAGACATAGAAAGAAATGTAAGCCTCTGCTTTAAAAATAAATAGTACTTCTGCAGTTTCAAAAGGCACCCAAATGCCTCTAGGAGATGAGCAAGACACCACACCTAACTTACAAAAAAGGTACCTAAAGCTAAGTGAATTATCCAAACTACTGACCCTATATCTCTACAGAATACTGAAGAGTCCTTCTTACCTTATTTTTGTTCACCTGATAATGGCTTATCTACTGAGTAATTTTAAACAAAAAGTAATCCTATGCCTCACTAAGAATTCAGAACAGAGCTGGGACACTGTTGACTGTCTTGCTTCTCTTCACTCCATTCAAGCCCAGCAATCTCATCCAAACTGCCTTATTCCCCTGTTTTCTAGTGTTTAATCTGGAGTATTAACCTCTTAATTACTCTATAGCAGCTATTAACATAATTAATTCTATAGCAGAGAAAAAATGCTTTTATTTATTTATTATATATGAGAGAAAAATGCATTTATTTATGTATTATATATAAGCAGAAGTGTCTGATGATACATAAAATATTGCTCATATTGTTTCCTCTTTTCTGTTCAGGAAAGAATTAACAAGAGTACTGGAGGAATAGAGTCTTTATCCCACTTTTCCTTCTTCATCTTACAGATTTCCCTGGTGCTTTGTCTACTTCACGTATTTTTGCAGATACATTTCCCAGACTTCTTTTGTTGCCTTATGTACCCTTCCCTAGTGATTCAGTCATCATTCTCCACTTGCTTCTTTCACATTCACATATCGCACATCTCTTGAGTTTCACAACTTCCCTCTAGATCTGCAACATTTGTTGAGGTGCTGTTTCCCACTGATCTGATCACAGAACGAGTTCCACAGAACCACAGGACGGTTTGGGTTGGAAGGAACCTTACAGCTCATCTTGTTCCACCCCCTGCCAAGGGCAGGAACACCTTCCACTAAATTAGGTTGCTCCCAGCCCCATCCAGCCTGAGGCATTTCTTATTTCTTGCTGCACTACCTGGAACACAGGCTAGACAGAGTTAAAGGAATAAAGTAGGTATTTATTAAAAGGCCTTCAAAGGATACACCTTGGGCAGTGCAAGAGCACAGGCGAGGTTCCACCCAAGATGGACAATGGGTCATGAGTTTTCACACTTTTATAAGTTTTGGTTCATCTACATATTGGGGTTAATTGTCCAATTACAGCTTCAGGTTATGAAGTCCCATCCTCCCAGATTGCTCTCCTCAATTCTCCATTGTTTATACTTTTTAGGCCTGAAGCTGCAATGGTGTCCTTGGTTCTCAGGCTGGAAAAGGATTGTTTTGTCTAACTTAACTGTGAAGAGAACTTGCTAACGCTTGATATGAAGTTCAGAGTTACACTCTAAGGCAGTATAGAATCTGAAAAATATGAAAGCTAAAACTTAAAGAATCATCTGAACAAACGTTCTCAAGCCCCAAGACCTCCATGTTCTCATTTGTCAGATGAGCTGTGGTATTAATCCCCTCTTTGATTTGGCTCAGCTGCACAGGCCTAGCACAGCTCAGTACCCTTAGGAAAGTACATTTTATCCCTCCCTGAGTGCAGTCTATATAATATTAGCAGATGTTTAAAAACCGCATAAATGTAAGAACAAGACAAATGATAAAAGTAATTTTAAAATAGTTACATGTCCACATATTTACTTTTAATTCCAAGGAGAAAGATTAGATCAGGACAGATTAATAATCAGTTTAGCCTTGTGACCATTACACTATAAACAAGCGTGTTACATTTAACTGCACCTTAACCTCTGAATCACTTCTCAGTCAGTTCTGGGGAAACTTGTCTGTCAGGCCCACCAGTGGGATGCACTTACACATCAAAGCCAATGGTTCCTGTAAGGCTCGTAGCATCAAATCCCACCTTCTTTGAGGTTTTACTTCTTGCCAATCCTACATTATGTACAGGATATGTAAATCCCAACAATTCAGTCAGCTAATAATATTACTGTTTCATGAGGGCTGTATCTGGATTTCCCCTCAAATTTTACATATTTAACAATGAAAGGCTTTCCTGTACATGTTTAAGATATATATATATAGATACAACTGCCTATGGTGATGTGAAAAAAAGGCAGAATCACATGAAGGTGTTGTAGACTTCATTTAGGCTTGGTCAGGAAAATAAACAAACATAAAACAGGAATTTAAATTAAATTAATCAGCTTGCCTGCGGACCATGTCCTAAAGCACTAAGGATGCGGAAACACAGCCAGAACTCTTAAATTCCTTTCCTACTGATTCACCATATGAAACTACCCCTCTACCACCGTCAGAGAAAGGTAATTAGCTACTTCCCAGCAGTGTAGCATTTAGTCATCTAGGGATGCATCTAAGAGAGTAGAAAACCAAATAACCTCTACAAAATTCACTCTGGGCAGCAGGCAGCCAGGCAATATCCAGGCAAAGGACACTACAGGAGGAATAGGTGTTACTGCACTACACTGCCAGACACCTGGAGGTTGGAGGAACAGCATTGTTTCTGTCCCGTGTCGTGTCCTCTCCCTAAAATCCCTGCCTTAATATTCCTAGTGGTCCCGCACCTGAGGCAAATATCTTACCTGTCAATAGCAGAGCTGAAAAGCAGCCGAACCCCACCTGCCTCATCCTGAACTGCCAGGAGCAGCCCTCTCCTCCCGCTGGGCACAGCCCACAACCCCTTCGCGGAGCAGCTCCATCCCCATAGCACAAACCCTCAGGAACCACCACCCTGTTCCGACTCTACATCCCCCGGAAAATGTCCCCACATCCCATCCCCTCAGGGCCGGCTCTATCCCCACTCCACATTGCCTCAGTGACGGCCCCTTTTTCCCCCGCGCCAAGAGAACCGTCCTCCCCACAGATTAAACCCCCATTTGAAGAACAGCCTCGCACCCGTATCCCCACTCCAAATCTCCCCTCAGGGATGAACCCCCTCTACGCGCCGTATTCCCTGAGAGAATATCTCCCTCTAACACACGCCACGCCCGGGAGTGCCCCCTCCCCTCACGGCCGCGGCCCCGCCCCCGCCGCTGGCCCCGCCCCCCGCGCTGTTCCCGCCCTCGCGCGCTGGACGCGGCAGAGGACGCGGCGGCGGCAGCGGCGCGGGAAGATGGCGGCGGCCGCGGCGCGGAGCAGGTACGGGCACGGCGGGGCAGGGACTGTCATTGTCTCTATTGTCATTCTCCGACCCCAGCAACCCTCTCTGACAACCGGCACCCCGCGGGGGAGGAGGAGCCGGGCCAGGGGCAGCAGCCGCCCCCTTCTCTCCCCCCTCGTTCGCTGACATTTCCCTACCGGGGTGAGTGCGGTTGTCTCTGCAGCCTTGGCCCTGCCCTTGGCATGTGTTAGGAGCCTTGCCCTCCTTCTCCGAGCTAGAAAGGAAGATAAGGGGTTTAAGTATTTTAAGAACGAGAAGCGTGTGGCCTTGTATAGTTTTGACTCGGTTTTGCAGTTTGTAGCTGTCAGTGTGTAAGTACGGAGTAGAATTCGGTAGATGGGGAGCAGCTACAGCCCCTCGGGTTATGCAGTTCGGGGGGGATGGCTGTGAGAAGCACCTGGCCGGGCACTGATACTCCTCTAAACGAGATATCCTCTTACGGCTTGTGCTTTTCATAGCAACCAGACGGCTTAGGGAATGCTGTTTCTCGGCCACAGTTCTCTGTTCTTGGATAGAACACACAGTGCCCTTATTCCCCCTTCTCGCTCAAAACCTGGAGAAAACACCGTGTGCACAGAGCATTCAGTTACCTCCGGCCTCAGTGCTGGCAGCAGAGTGTTGTCCCTCGTCCAGAGATGCCTGGAGAGTCAGAGGGGCTGCAGTTAACATGGAGTTCCTTGGCAGTTCCTTCTCCATCAGCCTCCAGTCGGGTGGGAGAGGCAGGAGCTCAAAACTCCCACATGCGTTTGTACCCATCAAGGTCAGGCTGTCAGGAGCAGGGAAGGAGAGACTGTTTAGTTTTGTTGTCTTTGCCTGCTTTTAGGCAGATTTCAGAGTAAGGTGGGTACTGATTTTCCAGTGTTGGACACCAAAACCAGTTTTGGTAAGACCTGAGGGTTAGTTGTTGTGTCCTGTCTGAGGAAGTACCAAGTCCCAGGTGCCCTGCCCTGCCTCAGCAGCCAGAACTGCTCCCGGATGCTCCTGGGGAGCCAACACAACTCGTTCTGTTCTGACTGCATTTCTGTATAGACTATTATGTAGGAAGGCTAATAAATGTCTCAAATACTAATGCTTTAGGCTGCATTTAAGTTTTAATTTTTTTTCCATTATTTTTTAGGATTTCAAAACTCTTCTGGTAAATTTAACTCTAATGTTAATTCAATTAGTTCTTTATTTTTTGAATCCCTTAGAGGTAGTGCACAGGCTCCCAGCTTACTGATGAGCAAGTGCTCCTTTTATCCCAAGTGTTTTAATTTGCTGTAAAACAGGCCTTGTAAGTCCACAAATTACTGTAGGTCTGGGATGACCCAAGAACATCAGGTGACCTCGTTGTTCATGACAAATTACAACGTGTTGCTCTGTAGAACATTCAGGTTCTGCAGCAGTGGGAACACTTTTTCTGTCTTGCCAAGGAAATAACATCCTGGGAGATGATGCAGCAGTGGAGCATGTTCAGTATGTGGTTACAGGAATCTGGGGTTTGGGGAGGGTCTGTCCTGTTACATTTGGGTTAATACAGCGATTTTAACAAACAGAGACCATGAAGCTGAAGGGTAGAGTGAGATATTCTGACACTGTTGCTGTGGGGATAAGAGAAAACTTCAGCTGTTGGTCCTTGGCTAGCGTTAAAGCATAGTTACCAAGTGTGCTGGCATAATGATGTGACTTCTAGAAAAGAAATCTCTAGATTCTTCTTTGAAATAAAGGGATCCTGTCTATATGTAACTCAGTAGACACCTGAAATTAAGTCTTTGAATTCTTAATAATCACTTCCTGACATTGAATGGCCCCAAATGATGCAATAGCTTGTAAGCTACTGAAGTAACTGTGTCTTCCACATATCTGATCAAGAGCAGATGAAAGGCCAGAGGGCAGATGAAGACATCCCAGCTATGGCATTGCCTCCTGGGAATGAGCAGGTTGCACAAAGATCTGGTTCTTCCCGAGGGTCTGAGCCTGTTGGGGTGAGAACACTGTCCCTCTCCTCCCTGTGATCCTGTCTGACAGCAGGGTGTTGCCAAGCCACAGTCAAATACTTGTTTAAACATGCTTATTTGCAGGCTTGGAACAGTTTTTGTATAACTGGATGTCTTCTTGTCAGATTTATTACAAACATGAAATTCAACATTATACATGAAACACACAAAAAGTCCTGGTTGAACTTTTCTCTGCACTGGCCAGTTCCAGGTCTATTTTATGTCTTTTCAGAGGGGCAGAACCACTCTCACTGCAGTTCACCAGTGAACAGAGTGGTAAGGTAAATTCTAAAGAAGAGCTGCTGTGCCTGGCAGCCTTTTTACTTTTTCAGCTACACCACTTGGTCTAATAAATGCCATTACTTCTTCATAGAATCCAAAACTTCTCTATGTACTCCTCCTCCTTCCCACCAGGATGGTAAGGTAAAAACTACATGAGCCAAATCCTAAGTGTCTCTCTGGACAGTTGCTGTTGTAGGAAGTTCTTAAATGACAGTTGTAGCAGCCCAGTGGAAATGGAATAATCCCAAGTACTAAACAATAATTATAACATTTACCACTCTATTTGCATTTTAGAGCTCCAAACAGGCTGAGATACAGTACATGCTGATAACATAAACAGTTGCCTGTAAAGGGTTCTTGGCAAGATCAGTATCTACAATACTCAGAAAAGTATCACTGTTACAACAGCCCAAGAGGAACATGTCAATATTTGTTAAGAAGAAGAAAAAATACAAAGATGCATCATTAAATAAATACCTGCAGGAGCAGTTGGATTGTCAGGTTTTTCAGTTTTTTTTAAGAAAGGAGTAGACCACAAGGGACTAGGCTCAGTGGAAATTATATGATAATTTGAGTAGACTTTTCCCTCTGTTACTCAGCTGCTAAATACTGGATTGTGACTATGCTGAACTGCTGACATTTGCATTATTAAACATTTGTACTTAAGGAGCCACTTCTTGTTTGTTGTATTTGCAGCTTGCTGTGCAGCTGTAACTTGCTGGTGCATAAGAATCTGTGGGTTAGAGCTGGAGTCCTGTGGAAGCAGCCTCCTTCAAGGACATTTTTCAGTGGTAAGTGATGAGTTGTAGCTACAACTGGTTTTAAATTCAGGGTCACTCAAAGTAAGGCAAGTTGTGGTCTCATATTGGGGAAGATGAATTTTTTTAAATGAAAGGAGTAGGAGTCCAGAATCAAAGACCAATTAATGGGATTTCCTTAGAGATAAGCTTGCAAATTATGTTTTCCACATAGTAAAAGCAGTATATTTACCTTTTTCATAAGATTGGTTATGAGCTGTTGTTGTTTGTTGTTTTCAAACTTTACAAAGCATCTGAAACTTTTTCTAGTGAAGATGATTCCTGTGTAGCAAATTAAAACCCATTAGTCATAGGTTTATTTTTCTTAATTAATTTCTACACTTTAGTTAGTTTTCTCAGGAGTCTAGAGTTCAGAAATTATTTTTTTTTAAAAACACAGTATAATTTACCAGAAAGATTTATGTTAGGACAGTGTTTATATATTAAAAAAAAACCAACTTAAATGAATTTGATGAGCAATAATTTGTGTACTTTCCACACCTACTGAAGTGACTGACTGGGAAGGACAACATCAAACTTATGCATGTTTAGAATATTCAGCTGTATTACCTGCTTTGTAGTGCTGCTCTTACCTTGAAAAGTCAGAGAAATTCAGATTTCAGCAGTTTAACAGCCCTATAAGAAAGAAAAGCTATAAGTATCCTTTTATATTTCAGTCTATACTTATAATTTTAATAGATCAGGAAATCAGGGTAGGTTTACATTAAATGTTTAGGACTTGGTTAAAATGGTGCTTGCACTTGATGTTTCTGTAGCTGGGTAATGCTTTGAAGATCAAATATTATTGTTTGCTTTTAAGGAATATTTGTAAATTTGTAGCATGTGCACTGCCATGTATTAGTATCACAAATAATAGTCTTCAATTTTTGTTCCCTTGCCAGCTGAGATATTGGTCCCATTTTCTAAAACCATTTCTTTGGGTTAACTTGCCTGTCCAAGTGCTTTGTCTGGCACATCATATATGGATATTTCATTTTTGAAAAATATGCTTACACAGATGAGTAGAAACAGCAGGTCTTTGTTGTCTATAAAACAAAGTCATTGCAGAAAAAAATCTTGGAAGCTGAGACATAATGCAGAGTTGTTGATCACAAGGTAGAAAAGGTCATTTTAGTCAAAATTAGCTTTGAGTTTTGAACAAATCAGCTTTTTAGCCCGACATTTTCTAATTCATTAATATTTCAGGTTCTGATTTGGATTTCAATCTAGATGATTTGCACATGATATAATTAAAAGGAAAGATAATGCTTCTCTGATTTTATCTCTACCCCTTATAATGTCCTCCTCTGAGTGTTTGTGTCATGTCCTGGCAGAAATTCTTAATTTGGTCAGAGTAATGAGGCAGCATTTATGTTACTGCATCTTAACTGCATCAACCTGAGCACTCCTGCCATTATTCAGTTTCCTTTCTCATCCTGAGTTTTCCAGCATTTCTGAGGGAATGTGTCTTTTTCACCTCTTACAGAGAAGGAAGCTGTTACTATTTTTTATTCTCGTTTGCTGAATATACTCAGTGTTTAAGAGAATTCTGGAAGAGGTTGGCTTTATCTGTGAGGGCTTCAGATTTAGGGTATTATCTAAAAATGTTATTAGTACATTGACAGTCCTGCATCTTTTTCCTCTTGCCCTGGGCTTGTTTCTGGTGGCTCTTGTACCAAGGAATGAGCTCTCCACACACTCTCGTGCTGCTTTCCAGGGAGCAGCAGTAGCCTCATTAGAGAACATGATGTTGAGCTGAAATCTAAGCAGTGCCAGCTGCCTAAACCTGGACCTGTTGCCAGAATCAGTGACTGGTGTTCTTATCTTAGAATTTGTACACTTGTGTCAATTCCACTTGTGTGGGGAAGGTGTGGAATTTTATTTTGTCAGGGCAAAAAAGCTTGACAGTGGCATGTTGGATGCCTTTGCAATGATAATGTTTTGGAAACCAGTTACAGAAGTGCTGTTTCATTAATGCTGGAGATGGGGAAAAGTCAACTCTTCATTTCTCAACAACTTAAATTGTGTTTGCCGTGGCTTGTGGAACACCACATGGTTTGGTCACTGTTACAGGAGGAGAAATGTTCACATGGTGTAATCAATGCTCTTGAAGCAGAAACTGCCTCTCTGTGGATCCAAACCAGAAAAAGCTGTTCCTGCTGAGGGGTTTTGGTTGGGAATTTGTGTAACTCTGCCAAAATAGCTGAGCAACTTTGTTAACTTAGAACCAAAGATGTGGTGGAAGGGAGTTAAAGGCTTTAGGGCTAAAGAGTATCATTGGTCTGTGTACAGACATTTCTGTTGAAATAGTGATGCAAAGTTGAAAGGTTGTAGAGTCTTTAGTTGCTGCCTTGTTCCTTGTTTGTTTATTGAGTTTGGTTTTCTCCCCCAGAAAAGAAAATACTTTTTTTTTAAAGGAGGAACAAAGCTGGTTTTGCTTTATGATGCATTTAGGATATATAGCAATATTTAAAATCACAAGTGTAGTAAAGAAATTATTAAGAAATATTGTTTTGATTTAAAAAATGTGGACAAGAATTATTTGGCATTTTTTTGCAGCATCATGGCTGAATGCTTCTAATCAACTCAATTCCTTAGAACTAAAGCTCTCCACACTTCAAAACAGTTGTGCTTTGTCTCTATGCCTAGAAATAGACCTGGTGTTGACTGAATTCTTTTGGTTGCTAATGCCTCCTTTCATAGTCAAACCCTAAAAAGCCCGACTTTGATGGAGCAAGATAAATTTGATTGGGTTTGATTCTGGCACATCCAAGTTAATGATTGCTGTGGAAATGACAGCAATCAGTATCAAGAGTTGGTTCTGGGCATTTTCTGTCAGGTAGTGACTCATACTCATTGCTGAGAACTTCTGACTGACTGGCAGACAGACAGGAGCAGCCCAGTCTAATACTGACTTAGCCCTGGACAAATTTGTTTTCTCTGAAGACTTTGGAAGGGAAATACTCCCACAGCTGTGCCTGCCCCATGCTTGGCCTGTTGCCTAGTGACCACACGTGTCCTTGGCTGTGAGGAGCTTGGTAGTTACTCAGTAAAAAGCAGATGTAATACTACATGTCCCTTGTTTCACGTGGTGACTTGTGTTACAGCAGAAATGGGCCTGCTTTCCTGTTACCAGAAACAGGTCATCATTTCCTTCCCTCTTCCAGTTAACTGTACACTCTGGGGATTCCCTAACTCTAGTGAAAGCTTTACTGACTGAGAAGCACAAAGCTTCACAGTAGTACAGATTGTTCCCCAGCAAATGATTATTCCACATAGTACCAACATTCTCACAACTAGAAAGTATGATAGTGCTGTCAGACACTAATTTTATGTGTTTCTACAGGGGCTTTCAGGGAGCACAGTTGATACGTATTCTGGGGAGAAGAATGTTGGAAGCATGGGGGGTGGCAGGGGCAGGGATGAGGTTAAAACCACAGATGACCAATTAGTGTTTGTCAGTTGAGTTACAGTAGCTTGGTAAACTGCAATAACTGGAGTGCTCAGGAGCATCTGTACATACCTTCTGTGTCAGATTTATTTTCTAATCACACTTTCATCACCCAAGCTCAATCCCTCACTGCACAGAATTGCTTTCTCTTGTCTGTGTAGCTGTTCTCTTTCCTGAAGTCTGGGATTTTTCTGTCACAGACAGGAAGAAGCTTCACACCGCTCCGGTGGGACAAGTCTTCCGCCTGCGGCCCTTCCATGTTCTGGTAGCTACAGGTGGAGGATATGCAGGATACAGAAAATATGAGGATTACAAGTTGGAACAGCTGGAGAAGAAGGGCATAGAGGCGCCTGTGAGGCTTGCAAGTGAATGGGAGGTAAGAAAACTGGGGCGATGTTTCTTCTGCCACGTTTGATGCAAAGCTCCTTTGCTTCCATTTCAGCACAGGAATCTTTAATTTGCCTCTACTGACAACTCAGGACAACTCATGGAGCTAAAGTTTTTGTCACTTCAGTAACTCATTTTGGCTGAAGTCATGCATTAGGAACTGCCAGCAACTCCTCCATCTTTTAGTGTGGCTGACACCATATGTGCTTTACAAAAAAGCTGAGGTGGAATTAATGCCTGGTTAATAAAAATCTACATGTTTCTTGAATGAATATACAGCAAGACCTTTTCTTCACAGTTTTTTTTTTTTTCACTTAACTCTGTAATTCCTCTGGATCCTGAGAGATTTTTGCCTTTTCCTTTTGGATTCCAAGGAGTTGAGAAATTATTGTGGAATTGCAGAGTGTTTGTATCAGATTCATAGGTCAAATACTCATTGCAGCATTGAAGTAAATACTTAATGACTTCCTGTAACTACTCTATTGTCTTTGAAATATTAAGTATATTGTACAACTCCATGTTGGACAATTCATGTGGTGTTCTTCCAAACAGCCAGTTGAGTGCCTGCTTCAGTGCCACTTCTGAAGGCAAGGAGTTAAAGACTCTAGGATTGTAAGGTTGTGTAGGAGATGCTTCAGTGTGACCTTTGGCACCCCTGTTTGGTTTCTTTGCATTCCTGAGCACACTGCCAGTGTGTGAGTGATTTGGCCACATGTCTGTGGGAGACTAGGCTGGAATCCCTGAATTTCAGTAGTGACTGAAACCAGATATGATCCAGACAGTCCAGATGCTAACAGCTTAGCCTATGATATCTCCTGAGGAATCTATCTGTAAATCTGTCTTCTGTATATTCTTTTCTTGCTGAAGTTAGTTTCAAATGGGTTCTGATTAAAAAAGAACTGGTAAGTGTCCACAGAGTATTTATTTAACAATGCAATGTCAATTAAATTTTGATGCTTGAAAACAAATATTCTTTTGTTATTGTTCATATTTTTTGTATGAAATTGGGTAATTCTCTTATTGCATTTGCCTTCTCTCATTATACTGATATGCTGGTTTGTTATTATTTGGTGAAGCCAGGAGTATTGCTTTTGATGAAACATCTCTTAAGGGTTTGGTTTTTGCAGTGGGAAAAGACACAAAGAATTTCAAACAGATAAGCAGGGCCCCAAATGCAGCAGACCCTAGTAGGAGACACTGACAAGATGTCCCAGTCCTTCCTGATGTGTTTGAGTTCTGTTGAATGCTTCTGTGGGAAGGAAAGAAAACTCAATAGTTATGAGGAAAAAGAAAAACTGTGGTCAGACATTGCAAGAAATATTCCAAACAATGAAGGATTCAAGAAAAATAAGAGCTGCTTTGTTCGTTTTTATTGTAAACTGAAGTGGGGTTTTTTGCTGACCTATCATTTTCCATTGTTATGGTTTTTTGCATCACTGGACACAAGTTAAGGAGTGTGGAAGGGGGGTGTTGTCTTGTTTTTAGGGCAGAATAAGCCTTTGCATAGGCAGAGAGAGACCAAGTGTGATTGAATTGGTTTTGAAAGAGTAATACAGAACAAGGAACTGGTGCTTGTGCCCTCACTGCCGAGCCTGCTGCTCTGAAGTGCTGCTTCCACAGCAGCAGCCTCATGTTCCGGTGGGAATGGGACCATCTTCCACCTGCCAGCTCTGCGTAAGGCAGATTGCCCTGCTTCTGAGCAGAAGACAGTATTAAAGGGGTAATCCTCACCCTGCTGAGCTGGCAGGGAAGCTCTCCCTGTAGCAGAGGTACATGCCGGGATCCTCATTGAGATGTGCATCATTTTTGACTGAATTACAGAGTCGGTACGTTTCTGTGTGGTTTTGTTTTGCTTGAGCTTCATAAAAGAATTGGGAGATGCGAGTCAAGTGTCTCTTAAGTTTCTCCACAGGGAAGACAGAACTATTGTTTCTTTAGCACAGACCTTTTCTTCGTGTAATTTTCTTAGAGACATTCTGTCGCTAATAGCTTGAGCTGATTAACGCCTTAGTGTCTCCCACTGTGAATACCAGTGGGGATCAGCTTTCATTTAATTAGATGAGGTAAAGCACAGAGCTCGGAGGGAGACAGGTAGATGTTTATCAGATGGATGGAGGCTTATTGTTCCAAATCCTTGCTGTCACAGAACGTTTCCTGGCTGGGATCTGCATGCATGGCATGCCATTCATATGCTAACTAGAGGCATTTTGCTTCTTCTTACCTAGGCACCAGGACACTGTTGATACAGGATCAAAGAATTACTGTGGGAAACCTTGGCCAGAGGGGGAGTTTGGAAGAAGATTGACCAGATGAACCAGAGTTTTGAGAGTGGAACTTATAGGTGTCCTTTGCTCCTGTAGTTTGCTGTGTTCTGTGTAAGGAAAAAGCAGTGCTTATTGGAGTGACACGTGCCAGGAAAGCACAGTAAACGTCTCTGGAAGTGAGACTCTCTGCAGTGTTCAAACTGCAGCCTATTGTCATGGGCCAGTTTTAAAAAACAACTTAATTCACCAGGAAAGTGCTTGAGCACAGGTTTAGGATCTGGATTCTCAGAGGTAAGAGCAGCAGTCTTTCCTACTGATGTCAGGAAGTGCTTATATTCTTGTAACCGAGGATACTGGAGCTCATATGGCAGTACAATACAGAAGGTGCTTTTCTTGGCCCAGAGGAGACATTTAGTATTATGGTAAGAAGTGTGTTTCAAGTTCAGGAAAGAGCTAATAATGGAAGAATATATGATTTTTTTTTTAAATCTGACTTCAGAAGAAATATAATGCCTAGTTGGTCTCTTATTCCTCATTCTTGCTCCCAGATTCTGATGCTTGGAGTTTTATTGGAGCATCTATGCACTAATAAAAAAAAATCCTTGTAAAGTGGTCTAAAGTACACAAGAAAGATGATGTTAAAACCAGTGACATTTTAACAGCATCAGATTGTGTAAAGACTGCAATGGTGTAAATTCTCAGTTGCCCCATCTCTGGGTCAAGAAATAGGTATAGTCCGACAGTCGTCGAAAATTGAACCAAATAAAATAATTTTGGATTTGTGGGGTTTTTTTAAATCTAAACAGTGGGAAAGCTTTTTGACTAGATGAGTCTGTTCTGTCTCATGCAACTTCCTGTTCATCTTCCTGAGCGTCTTGGTGGGCTGATGGAGCAGTTTATCTGAGCGTTTCGGAAGCAGTTTGTGAGACTGGAGCACACTTTCCTGTTTTGGCTGCCAGCGCCTGTGTGGGATTGCGTTCCTCGCGGTGGGAAGCTGTCTCGGGGAAGCTGTGCAATGCACAGAATGCGCACCGGTGCCTTGCTCCCCGACCTGTCTCTTTCCCCGTTGTCCGGGCCAGCGGCTCTTTGGGAAGCTGAGCGCTGATCCCCAGGAGTGCCCGACCTTCCCGGGGCCGCCCCTTATCCCGCGGGCCGCCGTGTGCCGAAGCCCTCCGGTTTCTTCCTTTGCGTTTGTGCTGCCTGGCCCCTCCTCCGAAGGGGCCGGGGCCGTGCGGGAAGGAGCCGCCGAGCAGCGCCAGTGGCTGGGGGCGAGGCGGGGCAGGGCCGCCGGCCGCGCCGCTTCCTTAAGGCTGGGACGGGCCGGCACCGCCCGCGCAGCGAGCGGGAGCGCGGCCGGGAACCGGGGACTGGGGACCGGGAGCCAGCGCCGGGAGGTAGGAGCGGACCTGTCGGGGCGGGGGATGCAGCTGTGGCCGCCATCTGCTCCCCTGCCCGGAGAAGGCGCCCCGGGGGCGGGATGGCTGCGGCGCGGTGCGGGGGGTTCGCGGTTCGCTGAACTTTGTTCACGTGTCTGAAAACTGCTTTGAAAGGAAGGGTCGGTGTCGTACTTCGGCGATTAAAGCCGGAAAGCCGGGACGAAGGAGACTTCCCTAGGCATCAGGTAAGGGCTGCTGGACCACAGGGCAGATGTGCGAGGGCTGGTGGCCAAGGGGTGATTCACTCTAGCTTGCTGGAAGTTTCAGGTGATGTTCCAAAGTCGACTCATGAGTAATCTCTGAGTAGATTTAAACAGAATTAGTCGGCTGGACCAGCCTTATCGGAGTCCAGAGTCCCGCGGGGCGGACAGGGGGCCGAGGAGCCGCCGGAGCTTTTGCACAGCTTCCGCTCGGTGCCGCTTTGTGGGGAGGATGTAACGCGGCTTATGCTTCCTTTAGAGCTCCTTTATGGAGCTGAGAGTTTGTTTTATCGATATCTTAAGCTAAAATAATGGGGTGATAGTAGGGGGTGGTACTGGGGAGTGTTGTTTTAAACCATTAATTGGAAATTACTACTACAAAGTATTAAAAGGGTGTAATCAAATTTCATGTCACTTTGTAAAATAAAGAAAGCTTTATTTCCTTGCTTCACAGAAGATCTTTGAGACTGTATAAGAGAATTCAGAACCCAGTTGTTGAGTTAGGCTATACTAAAATATTTCTTTTTCTCCTTGCACTGTTTATATAAAGTAACTGAAACAGCATTGTAAAGTTAGGGGAAAGCAATAAAAAGTGTTTTTTTTTCCTGAAACACGAAGAGAAAATGTACAGAAAGGCTTTTTCAAATGAGAGTAGGGGTAGGTGAGCCGAGCATGGCGCGGTTCATTAGCCAGCCCTGGTCAATGCGCGGAGAGCGGTCCCGTTGGAAAACTCCTCCCGGTGCAGCCGGGGCCGAAGGCGCTGCCCGGCAATCCCGTGGCCTTGGCAGACGCTCAGGTTTCCCAGGAGCATCGGGGCGGCTCTGCTGTGCTCTCCCTGTTCGGAGCTCCTGCCTGGGTGTGGAGTATCCAGTGTTTGTCCTGCCGGGCCGCCTGCGGAGAAGGTTGGGTGGGAGCAGGGATGACGTTTGTGATACTAAGCAGTTACTGCTGGGGAAGGAACGGGACTTCACCAACGGTCACCGACTACCTCGCCCCTGAGTGCAAGACCGTAGTTTTTTTGCTGGCACTTGAGTACAGCACTGGGATGCATTCAGTGCATTTTTTAAACAGTAGTTCTGTGACCAAATGTAGAAAGTTTGACCAGAGAGCTTTGAGGACTGACCAGCACATTCCAAGCCTAATGATTCATGCTTACAGTTTAAAACCGAGGCTGCAGGTTTGAAGTTCAGTTGCATATTTGTCTTTCTTGCAACTGCCTTGCTGTGTCATTTTTTAAAACTTGAGAGGACTTGAGTAGTTTACTATTTGACAAGTAATTAAAAGAGGTCACTGGATTTGATGCTTATTTGAGCTGACAGAGTAGAAGCTGTTGCATAGCTGGCAGATTAGCAGTTCTCTATGAGATAATAATTCTCTATGGATTCATACCTGTTGGTAACTGCTGCTTTATTTGCCCAGCATGGATTCTGGTGAGTTCAAAGGTGAGGGAGTTTGGGAATGGTGTGCACCCCTTACAAACCAAAAGTTTTAAAGATTTTTGTCTAAGCTGATGATGACACAGGCTGTGGGCACTGCCTGCATCCCAAGAGGTCCAGCTGTTGAGATGCCATTAAATGAGTTCCCCTGTCATGAGCTGTTTGATGAGCAGTTCTTGTTCCTTTCCCCATGGAAAGCAGGTAAATTCAGGGTGAATTTTTCATTTCAGCCTTCTTACACTGTAGGAACTGCATGTTATTTCTGGGGCAGCCACAGCAAGGATGGCAACTGGCCAGGGATGTCAGCATCTCAGCAGGACTCAGGTATTGGCATCCTGGTGGATGTAATGAGAGGAGTAGAAGAGTAGAACAGAACTTAAGAGAAACTTCTTACTTGGCTGTGCACAGTTTTTTTAAGAAGTGGAGGGGAAAAAAAAAACCCGTAACACCCATGTTTTTTCCTTCCTGGAGAGGAATCTCTCTAGCCCCACATTTTTCGTTTTGGACTGAAGGGTGGTACTACCCACTTCATCAGGCTGTAGAACATTTCAGTGTCTGGGTTTTTTTAGGGAGCAGGTCAGCTGTTTAGCTGGGTACATGTTTCCATAGAATCATGGTTACTCACTCGAGAATATAATAATTCCTTAAAAGTGTTTTGAGGGATAAAATTAAATTTTACTGGAAGAGCTTGCAGGTTACCTCCCTTATCCAGAAGGGAAGAGCACTGAAGCACATGTGATAAGACGTGTGTTTGTTCTATCTCTCTGCAAGGGTGAAGGTTGCACAGGAGGAGGTGGGATGGGGAGCAAGGTTCCACCCTGGCTGCAGGAGCTGCTGGGCTGGGTGCTCTGCTGCTCCTGCCCAGCTCCACCACTGCCAAACGAACTCTCCCCCCACAGTTCTGTGAACACAGGGTTCAGTGTGAAAAATAAATTTGGCTTGGTCTGGTGAAGTTTCTTTTGAAACAATGTTGTCGATTTAGCTTATTGCTGTTTAAAATTAAGTATTTACTAGTGGTAATTTCTAACGTTCCCAGTGAATTGAGAAGTAGCTACCTTGTGCTCCTTGTTGCTTTTCTTTGAATTTTGATAGGATTTTGGCTAACTGCTTTCAGCATTTTACTATACAGATGGCATCGGTTTTGTTGTGTAGGAGTTTCTTGTGCCAGCCAGAGAAAGACTAAATGATGTTTTAAATAGGAAAACAAAAAGAGTTGGCACAAGGCTCAGGGAGGAAGGAGTATGTTTTGAGTGCTTTCACTGATCTTAAATTTCCCTTCTTTCAGTTAGCTGAGTTCTTTTTTAAATTTGCAGTTGTTAAAATTCAGCTTGAACAACATGCACACAGGTCTTGGAACTTCCTGACACACAGAATACCGTATAGAAATTTTCTTCCTGAGAAAAATACTCTAATGCAGGATCTCCAGAGGTGTTTCTAGGGAGTATCTGTAATATTTGAAGTTGAAGGCCAATCAAAATACACAATTACTGCTTGAATATTTTCCTTTTGAGGCCTGACTCAGATGCTATTAGCTAGTTAATTCTAGCTTTTCCTGCTGGTCCTCCCACTCCTCCTGCCTTATTCCTATTACAATACAAGCCTTTCCCTCAAGCAGAGCAACAGTGCTCTTTTTGATCTACTGTTAGCCACACAGTTTTCATGGTGCTTAGAAGGCTTTGGAAACAAGGAGTGGTTTTTTTGTTTGTTTTCAACACAGATTTAGCAGAAAGCAGAGCCACTAGAGAGTCAGCCTCAAAATTGTTCTGAGTATTTGGTTTAATCTTGGGGTGAGATGTAGCTATCTGACTTCCACTTCTTGAATCAGGGCTCCCTTAACAATCCAAACCCAGTCACAGGAGATTAAAAAAATATATGTTTGAGGTGTGTTCTGTAGGGTTAAAGAGGGAAATCTCTCTGTACATTTAGAATGCTTAGATAGAAACACTGCAGCCTTTGGTCTTTAAAAATCAAAACAGCTTCCTTTCCTACTGTTTTGTATTTTAGTTCTACTGGACATAAAAACTGCGACAGTACTGAAAGTCACATAATAGACACATAACACTTCTTTTATACCCAGTTCTCAAGCTGGCCCTAAAACTGGCTTATTTTTTATGTATCTGGTTGTTTGTAGAATAATGTCCATTACCTGTTCTCTTAAGTGAGTGTTTTGAGATGGAAGAGTCTTCCGCAGAGGGATGTCTGTGTCTGGCAAGGGCTGTAAAACAGAAAGACATTCCTTTTTGTTCTGTTTTGTTCTTTACAAGCTGGACACTAAGAGCAGGAAAGGATTTTTGGTGCCCAACAATCCAGTACCCTTAGCAGCTGCTGCTGCACTGCAGAATTGAAGCGGGGAGTTATCTCCTCCTCTTCTCCGCCCCATTCCTCCTCCGAGCCTTGCATTCAGACTGGCGCTGGGATGAGCTGTGCAAGGCCAGCTGCCTGCTGCTCTCACTAGTACATTGGTGCCCAGCAGCCTGGGACAGACTGCAGGGTGTTTTTTGGGGAGTTGGGTTTCAATGGCCACCCGGACTAGCAAGAAGCAACGACTGCTCATATGGACAGCTCATTTTTATCGTATGCAGAGTCGGCTTTGTAGTGGGATGTTGAAATGTGACACAATGCCTGTTTGTTTGCAATAGCTGCAACTCTCGTAGCAGAGATTCAAGTGGGAAACAGAGAGGGAATCCAGAGACAAACCAGCGGGGGATTTAGGAACTGTGACGCCGTGTCCTCTCTCCTATGCCGGAGCAAGCAAAGGAAAGAGAGGTAGAGGAAAAAAGACTGAGCCTTGCAACAGCCGTCATCCTGACGATGTGTCAGTCAAACACCCTGCAGGGACCAGAGCTCCACACAGGGAAATGGTGAGATGCTACAAAGCTTTATCTAACCCTCCACCCTCTTGCTACAACCTCCGCAAAGTTAAAATTCATGTCCGGAGGCTGCGTTCAGGGAACGGCGGCAGCAGCAGCTGTGCCGGGGACCAGCACCCACAGCTGGAGAGTCCAGGCCCAGCTGGCTCTGCCGGTGGGACACCAAGTAGGAGAACTCGTTTCAGGTACTGTTCAGTATTTTCTGCTTTGCAGGAATGGTGACTGAAGGGGGAGGGAGGTTGGGAGGGTTTCTGGGCAGAAGGAGCGGGAGCCATCTGCGAAGCTTTTGTTTGGCCTAATTACTATAAAGCTCCTTATACATTGTATTGGCAGAGAAGGGCATGCTGTTCCATGACAAGGGGAATGGGGAAGCTTTCATTCCTTTCCCTTCTACTCTCTATCACTAGGAGAATGGAAAAATTAGTTGAGGGGCCGCTTTGAAACCAGGCCAAGGCAGTGAGAAGCCCGAGGGCTCCAACGCGATGCAGCTCTGCAGGGATTGGTCCAGGAGCGACTGCAGTGAAGGGGGGGAGAGCAGCAGGAGGGGGAGAACGGGACCCAACCCGGCTCCTGGCCCACCAGACCTTGCAGGCAGGGATGGGAGGGAGAATGTGAAGTGTCCCTTCCAATTCCCATGTTGAGTCAGTCCCACCTCCTGCTGAAAAGCCTGCATTAACTCTGCTAAGACAGCACTTCTGCTCAGGGTTCTTTTTCCCTGTTGTATTAAGATGGACAGATCATTCTCTATTTATTACTTCTTCAGGAGAAAGAAGTTGTGTTCACTGCAGAAAAAACACCTCTGAGCCAAAAGCACCATCTTGCATTCCAAAGTGGTGACAGTAATACCTTCTGCCTGATATTTTAATTCTGATTCAAGCTTTGAAAATAACAAGTTGGCAAGAAAATTTCCTTTTAAATTCTCAGCTTCTTTCCATCTTGGAAACACATACACAGTATTTTGTAGTTCCTCTTTCATGTCACAGGATCCCTTGAAGAGAGCAAGCTATTGGGAGCAGCCAGACTGTGCCACTTGAGTTTGTGTGCACACGTCGCTGTGTCCTGGTTGCAGAACAGTCTCCTAGCCAGGAGTTCAGTCAGTCATTTGAATAGTTTGCCCTCGGGAAGACAGATTTTCATTTGATAATGTGACCTTGGAAATGCCAGTGCTTTTTTCATGAGTAGAAGCCAAAGAATAAACGAATACCTGAAGGGTTTTGCATCCAGACCTCCTGCAAGGGTCTGAACTGAGGCCCTTGATGTCTGTCCTCTGCTAAGAAGCTGAGTAGCTTTCCCCTGTGAGAGTTAGAAGGTAAACTTCTCCCCATGGCCATTTGTGCAAAATGAGATCCCTCTCAGTCAGGACATCCATGTAACAAAAAAAATCAGAGATGCAGCTGGTTATGAGGCAGGGGAGTTGATTATTGGGCTATGGAGACTAGATTGTTGTGCAGTAGTAGAAATATTGGCTTTGTCCATGTGTTCCCTATTCAGAACCAGGATACTCAGTGAAAGCTTAAGACCTGGAAACTGGTCTTACCTTTAATTTTTGAGGACGTCATTCATAAAACATGACCTGTGAGGGTGAACACCATTATTTGGACAGAGGACTTTTGGTTTTTAGATAAACTGGTCTTCTATTTTGGGAAGGGAAAGAACTGATCAAAATAAAGGAGTAAAGACTCATAGTATGAAAAATTAAGAAACATTTAGCAGGAATAACTCACCCCAGCTGTCGGAAGCTGGTGGCTCTGCAGCTGAGATGCCTGACCCTCTGATGTTGTGTATGTAATCTTTCAGGTTGCAATTCCCCCAGCTGGCCCTGAGGCGAAGGTTGGGCCAGCTGAGCTGTATGTCTAGGCCTGCTCTGAAACTTCGTTCTTGGCCTCTGACTATTCTCTATTACCTTCTGCCTTTCGGTGCTCTTAAACCCTTGACCAGAGTGGGATGGAGGCCTATGAGCAGGGTAAGTGTGAGCAGGTCTCTGCGCGCCGCGGCGGGGAGCTGTGTGTCCTGGAGGAGCTGGCAGCAGCTGGGGGGAGAGTTGCTGCATGCAGCACAGCCTGGTGATCACTGGTGTGGAAGCAGAGGTGCAGTTCATACTTGTGTTTAGTTTTTACTCTTCATGGTTGTGTTGATTAATTGCCTCACAGACATGTGATTTTTTTCAGGAGCAGAGAATTACTTTGTCCTCTAACAGTCAGGGAAAGTTAACAGAAACTTCTGAAGGGGTTCAGCCACCTCATAGTATCAGGGCTAGGACAAGGAATACCAAACCTTTTGGCAAGTTCCTTTTCCTGGTCCTGTTGAAATGGTCTCTTGGTTTTTGATATTTTGGCACCAAGACGGTTTGTTCCTCAAGTTCATTGAGCATTTGTAGTCCAGCAAGTCCAAATGAAACACAAATCTCTGCTCTGACACTGCTGAAATAAGGGTATGGGCTGCCTTGCACGTACTAATTCTCCCCACAAATCATGCAGTTTCAGAATCCAACAACCAAGTAAGTATTTTGATTGCAAACAGGAATAAAATTGCCATTCTTAAGCCTATTTCATTGAACATCTGTTCTGTTTGATCCCATCAGTTTGAAAACCAGGCTCTTTTGAAGAGAAGGGGCTGCTAGGAAATACCACTCTTGAGAATTTGTGTGATTTTATAGTTGTGCGTACATTTTCGGTGTTGGTGGAAAACAGCAAAGTTAATTTTTAGAAATGAATACAGTATAGGGCCTGTCAAATAAAATAGCAACATTTTTTTCTTCAGTACTTCAGCTTATATAACCTAAAGTGCAGTTCATTTAGGTGATTTATCTGAAGTAAGATTAGGTTGGTACTTCGTTTCTGAAATATCCCTGTTCACACAGGATGGTGATTTGTAAGTGAAATCTTAATTTGCTGTATTTTATGTGATGGAGCCAGTGCGTACTTCTGTTTGTGGTTATGGCTGTGTTTGCAAGACTTAATCATGAAGGATTTGATTGAGAACAAATGACTCTCACTAGAAAAAAACCCAGGGTTTAGCTGCAAGTTGAATGTAGCTGTTCAAAAATACAGCACCAGTCAGCAGATCACCACTTCCTTTGCAAAACTGCTTTCAGAGTGTTCAGTTCCCTTGGTCCTCAGCTTCCCCCAGTTACATCATAGCCATGTGAGCTTCCTGGCTGACAGCAAATACCACAAACCCCAGAAGAGTTATCTGCTGGAATTATCAACTGAAAGATGTTGTCATCTCTCCACTTCCATCAACAGCAGATACCTCTTGCCAGCTTTGTTTCATTTGTTTTCCTTGCTAAAACTTGGGCTTTGATGCAAGTCCAAAGGTGTATTTCTACAGAAATAAAGGCACTTTATATTCTTGCAGTTAGCAACTCCCTCTATTGTGAGAAGGAGAAAGGCTGGTGTAAGTTTATACCTGTGTAGCTGCATGCAGTGGGCACATTTCTTTGATGGTACTTATGTCATTAGAGCATACAACACACAGTTCTGGGTGTGGGAAACGCCCTCAGTAGTAGCTGCGTCTAAGGAGCATGTCATCCAACACTGAGAAGTTATTTTCCAGTCAATTTTCATTTAGTTACTCATAAAAATTTATACATAGGTAATGTTAAACCTTTCTGATTAGCGTTCTACTAGAATATGTGCAATGTCTCTTTTTTCTGTAAGCCTCACAATGGGCAGTTTCCAGTAACTTCAGTGTGGAGCTTCAGCCTGCAAGGGAGTGGAAATTCTGGCTTCACTTTAAAATTACATTAAGTTTCATTCTGTCTCTGTTCTCACCAGAATGGAGGGAATGAGGATGAAGTGCAGTGTAAATTTTTTGCTGCCTTAAAGGCTACTTGTAACCCATGAATTCAAGGGAGGGGTTTGCAGGAACAGTGTGATCCTTCGGGGAGAAGTAAAAAAGCCGTCAGTGGGGAGAACACTGACCTGCTGCAATTCTTCCTTCAGGTTGCCCTGTACAAGTCGGTCCCAACGCGGCTGCTCTCACGAGCCTGGGGTCGCCTGAACCAGGTGGAGCTGCCCACGTGGCTGCGGAAGCCTGTGTACAGCCTGTACATCTGGACCTTCGGGGTGAACATGAAGGAGGCAGCTGTGGAGGACCTGCATCACTACAGGAACCTCAGCGAGTTCTTCCGCAGGAAGCTGAAACCACAGGCGCGGCCGGTCTGCGGTGTGCACAGTGTGGTGAGTGAAAGGAAGGGAGGGCTTTACCCAGCACTGCCAGTTCCCTCAGCCCCCGGAGGAATGGCACTGCTTCATGAGGAATGCTAACTGCTTCAATTTTTTCTCTTTGCTGTAGATTAGTCCCTCTGATGGAAAGATCCTTAATTTCGGACAGGTGAAAAATTGTGAAGTGGAGCAAGTAAAAGGGGTTACTTATTCTCTGGAATCTTTCTTGGGACCTCGCATCTCCACAGAGGAAATGCATTTTAGCCGGGGTGAGTTCTGTGTCAGTTTTGCAATTATTCTGCTGTGCCCTTTCAGTGTTGTCAGAAATCACAAGACTAAGAGAGATGAAAAAAGTAACATTTTCTTGCACTTGTCAGTAAGAAAAGCAGGTCTGATTTTTGGTTTGTGTTATTTGCAGATAACCATGTCACTGTTCTAGTTCTTCTCTTTCTCACCAGTGGCTTTATACAGTCATGCCTGCCTCATTCTGATTATCTGAACTGAGTTAATTGGTTCCTACACTTGACTCCAAGATCTGTTGCTATACCATGGCTGCAGCACTCCTGCTGTCACACTGAAATGGGCCCAAGCACTGAATAAGCTACTCCTTAACAAGATCCATGCTCAAGCACTACCCCTCTGATGACTTAGAGGACTCCTCACAAATTCTGTTCTTAAAGAGTAGCTTTAATAAAAATCCTGTTGTACTAGATTTCAATTTCTGCTATTTTGCTTAGGGAAGGGCAAACTCCAGAAGAAAATTCTTCACTATGATTGAAACAATCCAGGATCTAATTTTCTTGTAAAGGGAAAGGAATACTTGGAAATATTGGATTCCTGGATGAATCATGTGTTTTTGTAGTCTCACCAATCCACGTGGGCTGCATTTAATCCTCTGCTGTTGCACTGGCTCTAACATAGACTACCTGGCTATGGAAGATGACTTCAGGAGGAATATCTTTAATCTCTTCCTTTCCCTGCTTTCTCTGCAGCCCCACCTGGTAACTCTTTTCAGCAACAACTGGTCACAAAGGAGGGGAATGAGCTCTACCACTGTGTAATTTACCTTGCACCCGGGGATTATCACTGCTTCCACTCACCCACGGACTGGACAGTGTCCCACCGACGGCATTTCCCAGGTTGGTTTCTGTTCCTAGGAAACAACTGCAGAACAGCTATGGAGGGAAGCACTGCTATGGGCCACTGCAGAATGAGACACACCAGTGCAGAAGTTGTACAGTAACATGATAGATAATGGTAGAAAAGTGATTCATCTTAAATGGTAATGAGTTTTGCAGCTGTATAGTTTACCAGAGCAAATCACATAAAAATGGTGAAAACAGTAATATGGTATTCAAACTGTTTGAGTTCTTTGAAGTACCCGTTAATTCACGCTGACCTGATTTGTACCCAAACACTGTTTATTCAGTTTGCACCTGAAATACAGACAGTTCTGCAGATCACACCAAACAGTAGCCTAAAGTATGATCTCTGCTTTTACTTGGCAAAGAAAATGCAACTGAAACAGTTACACTACTGGGATCGGATGTTTTTGCAGATAAAAATATTTTACTTCTTGGTATCTAGCAAAAACCTAAGTATTTGGATTTGGTTTCAAACACCATGAGAGAGAGATTGACCCACTACACACATCCTCCTGTGACCCCTTTGTTTGCAAGACAGACTTCTCTTTCATTTGCTCTGCCTGGCACTTGCCTCTCTTCCTACAAATAACTGACAGAGTTGTTTACTGGATCAGCCCCAATTACACTGAAAACACCATCTGAGTGGCATCAGCATTGCTACAAACCAGAAACCTAACCTGAATATTTTCTCACTTCTTCAGGCTCTCTGATGTCTGTCAATCCTGGAGTTGCTCGCTGGATCAAGGAACTGTTCTGCCACAATGAACGGGTTGTCCTTACAGGTGACTGGAAACATGGCTTTTTCTCATTAACAGCTGTAGGAGCAACAAACGTGGGCTCCATCCGCATCTACTTTGACCAGGTGAGCAGGATCATAGCAGGCACCTTTCTGGTGTTAATAGTTGAGGTTGGTGCAGCGTAAAAAAATTTAAAAAACAAAATCTTAGTACCCTGAAATTAGGATGTTTCACAGTACTGATATTCTAAGACTGATTTAAATAGTGTTGTCTGCAATATAGACAATTTTTAAAATATTCCTGTTGCACCTTTGAACTGTGAGTTCCTGCATGGAAAATGCTTGAGTATGTACAGTCCACAGCTGTGGTGATGAATGAATACAGAGCACTGAAATTCTCCAATAAATCCTTCTCTTTTTCCTTCTCTGTACAGGACTTGCACACGAACAGTCCAAGTTACTCTAAAGGCTCCTACAATGACTTCAGCTTCATATCCAACAACAACAAGGAGGGAATCCCAATGAGGAAAGGGGAACATTTAGGGGAATTTAATTTAGGCTCTACAATTGTACTAATCTTTGAGGCACCCAAGGACTTCAAATTCAGCCTCAAAGCTGGACAGAAAATCCGCTTTGGAGAAGCACTGGGCTCTCTATAGGAACTCAGCAAGAAGATTTTCTATAAAAAGGGACTCTTTTCACACCACTGAGTGTTTCACTTACCAAGTTTGTATCACTCAGCAGGACCTGGGTGAGGAGGAAAAAAGGTATCACTGCTGCATTAAACTTGAAAGTATTTGGTCTACATTTACCAGCTGCTGAATGTAGAAACTGAATTGAATGATCATGGATGTATCGGGTACAGCTGCCTTTAAAGATGTTGCCCATGGTGGTTTGAGGCCCACCCAGTGCCTGTAGTCTTTCATGTTCTCCCCGGAATGTGCCACAGGATAATTATGTTCTCAGAGCCTCAAAGTCCCTTTTAAGCCTTCCTAGGCGGGTGCAGTGGGAAAAGGTGGAGGTAGAGATTGCCTGTATTTAAAGGGACACTGACAGGCTGAGTCAGACCTTGAGTAAAGAATATATTCTCATATTTATTTTATTCTAAGAAACTCTACCCAAATTCCTAAATAAAAGCAGTCTGTGAATGCACAGAGGGCCAAACAGTGAAATTTGCTGGTGTAGCTTCATCGCCCAAACAAAGCAAAATGTACAACAGTCAGTACAATGAGTGACGCTCATCCTGAGTTTTGTACTGTTAGACAACTTTAGTTCTTTTGTCTGACATTGTCCCTTTAAAAATGGACTTTGCACTCTATTTTAAACCTGAAAACAGTGTCTACATTCCAGATAACAGAACTTGTCATCTTGCAATTTTTTTTTAAATTTTTTTTTTAAGACAGACAAAGCTCTGTGTCCTGTTCCTAATCCATGGTTTTATTTTGCTATTCCAGGCCTTAGAGTTTTTGTCTTTATGAGAGACAGTTAGCTTCACCTCTTGGATTAAGGAGTTATAAGACACAGGGCATATTTTTCTTGGGTGATGTGATGGCAACTAAACTGTGCTTTTACTTTTTGCTATGTATCTTGTTACTTTGTCACTAAATTCTTCAAGAATTCGTTCGTCTGTTAAAGGACAGCTTCAGCTACTTCAAGACCAATTTTTATTGTACAGAGTGAAATGCCCTATGCACTGACTGTTTAAAATATTTATGGCTCTTTAAAGAAATCCCCTGTTGCTTCCCAGGTGCCAATCTGGCCCTCCCTTGACTGGCAACAACTTCATCTTACTCAAAATACCAAACAAAAAAACACACTGGCTCTGACTTCTGCCCTCATACTTAATGCTAGGAATGTGCAGGGGGCTGAAATCTTTGTGCTGAAGCTTAATCCACTGTAAAATGTTAAAGCCGCTTTGTGACTTCACATCAAGAAGAGTTAAAATCTAACACCTTGGATCTACTGCATGTGGCACTGACAAAAACCACTGCCAAAGTGAAGAGGAATTGAGTTTTAAAGCAATGTATCAATTGTTTTTTGAGAAGAAACTGTTTCAAGTCCCAGCCCTCAAACATTTTAGAACTGATTTTGCTATCCAGAGCTTGTTGGAGTGGACACGCTTATGAAACCTGCCTTTGTGCTTTCTGAAAGATTTCTCATACTACTTCCTTGCTTGAGCTACTTTTCTGCTCCTTCAAGGAGATCACAGGCTTTGATGAGCTCTGATCTCCTAAAGAAACCCTTCTTTGTATGCACTGCAGAAAATAGAATATAATTTTGTTGTACAAATGTCCAATTTGCCAAGTCCTGTATGCTTAGCTTGTCATTGAGAAGGAAGGGACAATAAATTGCCTCTAAGTGATGTAGCCCAGGCATGAGTCAGATGAGGGTGGCTGTTTGGGTGACAAGCAGGAGAAAATTCATTTGGCTCCAGGAGTCAGTGTTTCCTCACTTTATACAGGGAGGAGTTTGAAAGCTTGAAGTGGCTCTCAGCCACCTATCTTGTTAAAATCCTTGGTATTAGCAAGTTTACTCCTGCAGCAGTATAGTACCAGATACAAGTCTTTTTAAACCTTTGAGAGTGAGAAAAGAGTAAGGCAAATATCAGCCCCAAGAGGATAAAGTTAGGGTGAGCTTTTTGGTGAAACTTCAGTGTCATGTTAACAAGAGAAAGCAAATTTGTTTCAGTGGATGAGAGAAAAAGACAACTGAATCTTTTCCTTCTTTTCCACTGGGGTCTATGATATCCAGACAGAGCCAAAGGAAGTTTGAGCTTTAATTTCTTCCTACTCAGCAGCTTCATCCATAGTATCTGAAGGCAAATATTAGCCTAGTGATAGAGGATGGGTTGCTTGATGTTTGCTTCATTAGAAATCTCAGAAGGAAGAGAGGATTCAGCATGCAAGTGGCTATTTTTATGATGGTTTTAATACTGTGCAGAGCAAGCTAATAAACCAACATTGTTTGTGATGCAGGGGCCAGCAATGCACCCTAGGAGTGGAAATAAAGTTCCTCGAGGGTACTGATAATGCTGTGAATTTCTCCTGCATGGAGAATCCATTTAATTCAACTGTATCAGTAGCACGGTATTTTTGTATGTCGAAGTGTATGACTTACTGACATGAACTCATTTAATTGCAAACATTTTGAAATAAAGAGTCTTATCTGTGTTGCTTATCTCTGTGGCATGACAGGTAACCTGAACTAGGTATTGCAAGTGCAGTGCGAGGTGGACATAGCTCCAGTTTGGTTTTGATCAGCTAGGGTAACAATAAAAAAAGCAAAATTATTTAAACTTAATTTATCAAATATAAATGCCATACATAGAACTAAGTGAATGGATACATCTCTTCCATCATCCCCTGCTATGAAAGGGGCAAAAACTCCTACCCCTGAGCTGGGAAGTTGGTAGATGCACTACAGATCCAGGGCAAGCTGAATATCTCGCAGGCGGGCAAGCAGGGCCTGCACATGATGTCTCTCAGCCAGCTGTGCTTTGGTGAGAGTGTTGATCCTCATCTGCAACTGAAAGAGAACACAAGTGTATCAGCATAAACATAAGTTTGTACAGTGAGACAATATTTAGTCTTTTTGACAGCAAGAGCTGCTCCAGCAGCTTTTGTATTATCTCACTTAAGGGCCAGTACGTGACAGATTGTGTCACTCAGGAAAAGCTCAGTACTGGCTGGAGTCAGGGGTACCAGTACCCACACCTGGCTGTGTGAACGTGGGCCTGAAAGGAGTGCAGGTCCAGTCTGCACACATGGAATTGTCTTGAGAAATTGCAAAAAAAATTTTGAGATTGAATCTATGCAAGCTTGATCCATAGCTTGGGAATAGCCTCAGAAAGGTCTGCTGGAGCAGCAGTTACATTTCTGAACAAACAGGAAGATGCATCTACACAGCCTGTTCTGCTTCTCAGCCTGCTTCTGACTAAAAATTTCCCTTGGCATTTTACTAAAGCTTACCACACAATTCCTCACAGCTACCATTAGCCTTTAGGCCAAGTGCATGGCACAGTGATAATCACTTCAGTGGCTTCAGTTTAAATGCTGTGTACACACCTGACCCAATTCTTCCTGAACTCCTTGGGCTCCTGGTTGCGTGCTCATTTCCAGCCACTGCTGCAGAATCTGTGCCTGCTGCTGACAGCACCTGATAAAATGGATTAGAAGGATTCTTATCCAATTAAGAGCTCAACAGTCTAAGCCACCTTAGACTTGCAATTGATACTTGCAATAAGACCCATTTTTTGTCTCAAACCAGTCAATGGTTAAAATTCTTTTTAAAAGGTTAAAAAAAGGAAAAAAAGAAAATATGCTGGAAAGCAGAGGAATCTGAAAACTGTCATCTCCACCTCCTGCTTCTATTCCCTGACTTCTTCCTTTCCTGACAGTTAAATCCCCAACAAGCCCCATTTCTTTAGAGCATTTGTGTTTTCTTGTCCTAGTAGAGCAGTTATCAAATACCAACCATATTTTATTTTTCAACTTGAAAACTTGAAAATCTCAGTCCTCACTCATCTTGTTAAAATAACTAAAAGCTAAATTTCAACTGCTCTGCCCTATTCATTTGTACTGTCTCCTGATTACACCCAGTGATACCTCTGACATGCTTCTGCAAGAGCTGCCAAAGGTGTAATTAAACCACTTGGCTGACTACAGAAGTAGTTATGCACATACTCTCCTTCACCTGGAGTGAACTCAAAAGGAGAAAATAAAAATCTCTGGAACTTCTCTCTGTTTTATTCACAGTTCTACTGTGAGCAGGCTGATTATTTCTAGGGTAGATACACAAAAAGTGCAACAGAGTGGACAACAGGAAGAAAGGCTGGCTAAAGGGGCATTACCTGAGTTCCTGCTTCCTGCTGTAGTAGTACTGCATCTGCTGCTGGATATGTCGGAGTTCAACTTCCACCTTTCTCTCCAACATAATTTCTTCTCTGTAACTGTGCTCCCTCTTTCCCCCTTCAGCTGAATGAAAGATATAAGGCACAAGCAATGGAGGTAGAACAGACATCCACTCTTTCTTTTTATCAAAGAAACAGGAAATATTTTTAATGACAGGAAAAATGGAACCCTCCCAAGTGCTTTTCACATGTTTCGTTACCCTGTTCACCCCAAAGGATTAGGTACAGTGAGAGGGCAGGACTTCTGACAGCAGTACAAGCTCTTGAAGACAGTCTGAACACATAAAAGATACAAAATGTTGTGGTGGATGGTTTAGTACTACAGGTACTGTTTTGGCCTGTTCAGGATTTAGTCTTTCACGTTTAGTCTATAAGTAATGAAGTACAGTAGTCCTGCAGAACAAATGTCATGCTCTGATGTCATTTAAAACACCACAATGAGAGGTTCTTATACACCATCCGTCCCCTTTACAAACTGTAAGTACAGGGAAATCTCAGAGAACTCTAGTGGATGAACTTTCCTCCTGAACTAAGTTCTGTTGTACATGTGAACACCCCAGCACCTGAGCACATTCTTGCCAAAAGAAGATGGCCTCAAGCAGTTCCCATCCTTCAATGCCTAGAGCAGGGCTTTGGCCCCCAGACTCAGCAGAATCCATACAACTGCAGTTACCTTCCCAGCAAGGAATACTGATACCCTTTACCTCCTGATACTGGCACACAAGATTGCCCTGTCCCCCATACATTTTGTGGCAGTGACTTTCAGTCTCATATAGATTAGAGAGGAGGATGAGCAACTGCTACAGTTTAGATCTGATGATGTACCTGCAGTCTGGTAGCTCTCTTGTCCCACCAAGTCTTCAGGTGACAGCAAATGTGGCTGCAAATTAGGTGGCAACTTCTTCTCCACAGAATTCTGTTGAGAGTCGTGGGAATGGGCTCCTTTGTGACGATCCACAGGCTGACCTCCTCTCTAGAAGGTCAGAATGATATTGGGGTTTTCCTCAAAGAGTTTTCTTAAGTAAGATGTGCCTGATCTACTTAGTCCCACTCCCACTCAGACAACTCCTGCAGGTGCTGAGCCCCTCTCCTAAAATCTCACAGAAGCAACAGAGCTTAAAAGATGGGCTCTTTGATTTCTAGCATGGAGATATTTCATCGAGATTAAAATTTCCCATTCTGTGTGGATCAAGGAGTTCAAAAAGCAAGCACATACTTGCAAGTTAAGTGAATTTCAATTTTTTAAGGCTCTCAGACACACCCACTGCTCCCAAGCTGAGTTCTTCTTAAATCCCTGCAACCTGGATAGCAAACTGTAACTGCTCTGAACTCCAAAGAGGCAGCACCCTCACATCACTTGCTAGGAAAAGATCTGACTAGGAAGACAACCAGGAAAAAGTCATGAAATACAGAGCAACACGTGGATTGCTTCAGACTAGGGGTAAACAATTCTTGGGCATTCAGAGGCAGTTCACTTGGTCAGCTTTAAAGATGACAGCTAGAACAAGTGAAAACCAGCTCAAACAGGGCAGTTCAGAAGAACCACAAGAAAACACAGCAGTAAGCAATGGGCCTGCTGACAGCAGCCCAGTACACATACTAATTGTTCCTTCAGCAATACACTCACCTCTTCTGAGCCAGCTTTCATTTGGGACATGAAAGATGCAGGAGGCCACAGCTCTGGCCTCTGCCCAGCTCGATGCATGTCCTGTGCCCATGGGGGGAGAGAAGCACAGGTGAGAGAAGGATGGGGATGAGCAACATTGCCCATCTGAGACAGACATTTACAGGTACTTTCTTCCATGTGAGATGTCAGCATTAAGTTCCCAGTCTGTGGAGGACATTTATTTACAGATGTTTGCTGAAAGGGCACCTCTGACCTGTACAGGAAGAAGGATAAGGTCACTGTACATTGACACCTGTGGTCTTGTCCTTTGTGGTCAGTGCAAAAAAGGGGAGACTCTTGTCATTCCCTTGCATACAGCTCTCCAATTAGCTGCTCTACTATGCTCACTGTAAGTCACTCTCTTTTCTTTACTTTTAAAATTAGATTTTCTACCTAGTAAAAGGAGGTCCCAGCAGTTCCTTGCTTTCTAGAGATTCCAGAGGGAAGTCAGGCTTCCATGGTGGTAACCTGTCTTGTTGAATGGCATTTCTGAAAAGAAAAACAGAACAAAGAATGCCCCAGACCTCTGATTATTGTAAATTGGCATCAGCTGGCATTGCAGCTAAATAAACAGTCCTGTTTCATCATTCATCCCAGCTCTGCAACATTCTCCTTGCATGCAATCTTGATTCTTAAATTTCAACTTATATTAATGTGAGAATCTAGTTCACCATGTGAATGGTTGTGCCAACACAAAGAATGGTGGAAGTGACATAACTGAACAGGGCAGAAACTCTTCTTTTGGCAGCATATACTTGCTTAAAGCAATCTGAAGTTACAATTTTATTTCCCTGGAGGGTTCCTGTCCTGCACTGAGAAGATTCATAGACAATTCTTCCTTGCAACTGCCCCACGATCAATAGGAATTTTTAAAGGGATAGCTTCCCCAGGGAAAAGAAAGGGGCGAGAAGAAAGTTCAGCTTCTGTACACCAGGATCTTGATGTTTATCATTTCATCAGATGACTTCAGTACAAAAAACAAGAGCTCCAGTGACACTAGGTCACTTGGGCAAGATTAGCTCTCCCAATGGCTGAAGTTCCATCAAAGGTATCTTTCAATGTTTCTCTGTACAACTGTTTCTATGACATATGGCCAATGCTCCACAAATTCAGTTCTACCTTGAGAAACACAAAGTAAAAAATCTGTAGCTGAGCTGGTTCTACCTGTCACTGGCAAGTACAGGCACAAATACATTCACTATGTGTGGGCTCATGCTTGCATTACACAGCAGCTCTCGTATAACTGTACCACCAGCCACATAAGTCAGAGTTAAGGAGAATGCATGGAACTAAGTCATCAATGAGAAAACTTGGAAACAAAAAATGAGACACACGTAGATGGATTACATATATGCAAAGTTACTTATCTGCCAAAGAAACAGGGGAGGGACTGGACATTCACACTCACAAGCCACGGAGAACAGAGCCCCCCTCAGCAGGGTGAAGTGGTAGATGTCTGCATTTTGAAGGCCATGGCTCTTCCTCTGATGAATGTCCTCTTGTCTCAGGACTAACATCAGGCCTTTGAAATGTCACTTGCTTCTTCAGAGGTGGCAAAAAAGAAAAAGGCTTATTTAATTTCTGGGAGAGAGCTTCTGTTTCCACAGCATGGCACAACAATACACTGACTGGTGAAGATTGCAGGCCAACAGAGCATCTGATGGCTGAGAGCAGGAAGCACCACAGAGAAGGAACCAAGATTTCTGATGCCCCCAAAGCCATACCAGCTCTCTAAACTAAATCAAGAGGTCCACTGTGGTAACATTTGGGTGAGGAGAATTAATTTCTCATTTGGGTGAGAATTACTTCTGCACCAAGGCAAGCTGCACATTAGCAAATGGAACAACTGGTATCCTGAAAACCTGGAAAAGAGCTGGGAATGCTGCCTAGAAGCAGGAAGAGAGCAGTCAATACCGACATCCTTTTCACAGACACGGTTGAGTTGATACTCAAAGGCAGAAGTGACACAATCCCACATATGAAGGTATAAGCAGTGCTAAAGCTAAGACAAGATCAGATGTAGTCTCTAATGCTGCATTCTAGCACAGAATTTAGAGACCTTACACACATGCAAAGGTTTCAGTCAGGACTATTGTCTGTGGCAGAAATTGGCCAGTTTTAAAATAGTTTCATTAAGAAAGGTTCCCAATGAGTCTGAAGTCCTCTAGTCTCAGCTGAATGAAATGCTTTGAACCAGAGATAGAAGTGTATGTAGGATCTAAACAATAGCTGGGATGTAGAGCTCCAATATACACACGTGCACATACACACAAACACACATCCCAAGATACATACATGCACATACACACATCCCACACACAGAGCAGAGCAGCCCAGTTCTGGATATATATCTGAGCAATCACTCTTTCACCTCCAATTGGTGCTGGGTATGGAGCTGTCCCTGCAGCTCTTTGATGCCAGCAGTGTTCCTCAAGGCATGGGTTACATCTTCTCTCAAAGGAGTTGTGTGGTGAACTCTTGGGATGTTTTCAATGCCTTCTTTCTTCTCCTGCTGCCCCTTGGCAAACCTGAGCCAAGCATCAAATACCTACAACAGCAACAATGAGAGCTGTGAGTATTACACAGACAGGTTCCAGGCCAGGGACTCCCCCTGCAGACAGCAACACTCTCCCTTCTACTGGATAGGAACAGGCAGACCTACAGCAACAGCAGGACACTGCCACAATGACAAAGGGACAGAGATTTAAGTCAGCTGAGGCCAGATGGGGAAAAACGTGCATATTTTTTAATCAGCTAAGAAATTTTAGGGAGCATCCCAAAATAACATACAGCACTCCAAAGAGGAAAGGAAATAGACATTCAGTGTGCACTCTGCTGACTGCAGTCAAAGCTGCACATGATCTACACATCTGCAAACTCATTTGCCTGCCCCTGCCCTTCACAGCCCCTTACCTTTCTCTGCACTGAAAGGGACCAGTGCCACAATGCTTGCACTGTCTTCTGCTTTTCCCACTGCTGCTGCAACAGCTATTAGGGGGGAAAAATCCACAGCAACCAGATTAGGAGTTCACATACTCAACACTAGGAATGCCAGCCAAAGCACCAAACAAGGAGGAAGCGATGGTAGAGCCAGAGCAGAAAACCGCTCAGTGCACCCAGTCTATGGCAAGGTGTCTCTTGTGCTAGCTGAACCAAAAAATCCTGAAAATGTTTAAATAAAATTTTCTTAGTCCTTGTGTAAACAGAACATGAAGGAGAAGGGAGAATGACTAGCAAGGAGCTAGGTGTCTATCCAGGGGAAAATTCCTTACCCGAGTTTTCCAGCAAGAGAAGGAAGCAGAGCAAAGTCTATGAGTCATTAGTTCATCTCCCCTTCTCTGCAGCAGCTGCAAGGCAACCAACACAGTGAGTCACTTGCAGACAAACCCCATTTATCTGAGCCAAATGCTATTAGAACAGCTAGCAAACAGCCTTTATCACCCTCCCTTTGCTCTGTTGAGGCCACCCTCAATACCAAGTGCTCTACAGTGTAACCCCATGCGCAGACATCTATGAGCCCAGCAAGGATTTCATTAGCAGTAAGCTCAGGTTGTCTTGTTAAGTCTGTTTACTTCTATCAGTTTCTTCAGGCAAGACACAGCCATGCTCCTTCCTCCTCAATACACAAAGCTGTCATGCTCCTCCTCAGCCCAGACTTCACCAGGGAACACAGTGTGTTCCTTCAAACCCTTAACTTCCCACAGGCTGGGGAGGCTGCTGATCCTTCTCACCTTTTCCCTAAGGCACTGCTGATGATAATTTTTCCATTTCACCAGGTACTTCTGGAGCAGGTGCTGCTGGTGGTGCTGTGCTGCCCTATGGTGCTGAGCCCTCAGCATCAGAGACTCCCTCATTAATTCCTTCCAGTGAAGAAACAGGCTCCGTAAATGCACTGTTAGGGGAAGATAAATTAACTCATGTGCCAAAAGGAGACTATTAATCTCAGAGTATCAAGTGATCCACTACTCTTCCTGACTGTTTCAGCAATATTTAACTTGGACAACACTCAGCACTGACAGTACTCAGTATAGGAAGAAGAACAGTGAAACACTTAATGTAACAGACAGGGAGCAAGTCTTCCCTGCTGCCACTGACATTTCTTTACAACCTTTAGGAAAGCCCTCTGTGCTTCAGAGTCCTCATGTCAAGACTGTACCATGGTACCATGAAAATGCTTGCAGAGTTTGAGGGTCTTTCAGTAAGAATTACTAGAGAAAGACTGAAGCAGTAACTGATAAGACTACTTGCATTGCCCTCAAAAAAGATGTCTAAGGTTCTCAAAATTAGTAATGGAAAATTCCTTTGAGGAAGGAAGTGTTACCATCCGTTATATAATACAAAGAACAAACAGAGAAAGAAAAGTAACACAAGCAGCATTCAGCAGATCACTGGAGTCCCAATTCACTCTCCATTCAGTGGGAACATCCTTTGTAAGCCAACAGACCATCCAGTCACTTCATCTGTACAGATGATACAACACACTGCCTATGGCTCATTCACAGACAATGAGGACTTTTCAGAGTTCATCGTCTACATCAGCTCACCTAAATCCAACTGTTTTCTGGCCTCCACCACAGCTGTCACCTTCAGATGGTGGTGACACGCTCGTAGCCAGGCAGTGTCTCTCCACTGCAGCAGCACCTAAGGATACAATGCAAACAGGAGATGGGACACAGACTGGCACTGCAATGGAAGGGAACACAGCATACTCCCCCCATTGCTGGTAACATAACCATTTCCACCTCATCTTTCACATAAGGCTCAGCAGACAGAATTTCCTACAAGTTAAATACAGAAGTATTTCAGAGGGTACCCTTGGCATTTTTCAGGGCGTTCTTCTCTTTAATCCATCCCCTCCCTGCCTCACCTCACCAATACTACTATGCTATACCATGCTACTGGTTTTTCCTTCCTTCTAAGGAATGAGAAGAAGGAAGAGAAAAAGCCATGAGATCACAGAGACAAGTTTCAGACACACCTATAAAAACAAGATGAGACTCCCACTTTGCAGACCTCTCTTAGTAGTGGCTCTTAGATTAAGTTTTTGGTCCTTCTAATTGTATCATCTGACCCCTGCCTGAACCAGCACCTGTACAGACACCTTGGCACCTGCTGTAGAGATCCTACCTTTGACAGGATTGCTTTCCTGTAGTGCTCATCTGCCCGAGTAGCTGCCTTAGATTCATGTATAAGAGCAAGGGCATTTTCTCTCCACATACACAGCACCTGTCTGAAGGCAAAAATACACACAAAAGTTAAAAACAAACAAACCCATTAAGAATGATTCTCACTTGTCCATTTGGCTCTTTCCTGCTCACAAGGGAACCAAAACCAGCTGCATCTATAAACTCAGTCGTGCAAATCAACTTCTACCCCTTCAGGTCTCTGCTGAAGAGAAGGCAGTGCAAAACAGAACACAGTTTGAAATCCAGCAGCTTCAGCTGAGCCAGTCAGACTCTGTAAGTGACTCAGGCTGTATAGCATTAAAATAAATAAGGTAATTAAGTAACTACAACCAATGCAATGTGATAATATCTTTAATCACTCTCCGCACTGTAATGCAAGAGAGGCTCTGCATCTTCCAGGCTGCTTTAATATCATAACAGATGTACTCAATACCATAATGATGCAGTTTGCTGTCTGATGACTCTTGCAGGACTAAATAGAGATTTAAAAAATATTCAAGCAAAACAGATAGCAAACAGGAAGAGGTTGATTTCTTTTAACTAGATGACCTGCATGCAAAGAAACAGTAATGCATAGCAGAGTCAACTGCCAGCACCGAACATTCAATAAGTTACAAAGGTGGCAGTGAAAGAAAGTAAAGAATTTGACTGCAGTGCAGTCACTTCTCTCATATGCTGCCTAGGAAGAGGCTCACCGCAGCAGCAGTCGAGTGCGCTGTTTTTCCTTCTCAGCTACTTGATACAGAATGCACTGTATGTTTTGTTGGTAAATCTGGAAAAAAAATAGTATTGAGAAGTAAATTTACCTCAACTGTTAACACCTGTGAGGAGAGGAAACATCTAGAAACTCTTACTAGCATCTAACTAATTCTTACTAACTCATAAGTAGCACTGGCAGTAAAGTACAGGGAGAAAAATACCGCCACTGAAATCAAATGCGGCTTTGCTGTGGCACGCAGTCACTACACAACAGTTACTGCTAGCTGTGATATATCATTCACCAGTGCTGCAAGATTACCTTGGTTCTTCTGCTCCAAAAAGCAATACTAGAGCTCATACAGCCGTGCATACCAGAGCCTCCATTCTACCTTACACACGTGGTGTCCATGTGCCTCCAGTGAAGTAGTGTGGGAGCTCTTCAGCTCTCACTGAAACACTACAGCACATACAGATAAGTGCTTCAAAAAGGCTGTTCCATCCTACCTTCCAAGCTGACAAGGTCTTGCCCAGCAGTACGTGTTGATAATGCAAGTCTGCTTGCACCAGCTTCCTCCATTTCTCACGCTGATGTCCCACATACTAGAAGGAGGAAATGGGAAAAAAAAAAAAAGATATGTCCATATGAAGGAGGGAAAACAAGTAATGGCAGAGAAAGGAGGGAAAAGGACCATTTCCATTCTCTGGAGAAACATCAGTCCTTCACCTTGCTATAACAGCTTTTCACTCAAACTGGTGCTGCACTCTGCTATGTCCCCAAAAGGCCTAGCTGAAGTGCTTTTTTTTATTGCCCTTTGTAGGAATCCTCTTGAAGACTGATGTAAACCACTCAAGTTAACAGGTCTGCACCAACATTGCAGCTCCAATTATAAAATTTCTCACAGATTCTCAAGACATGCTGCAAGGCACATCTGGTACCTCATATCATGGTAAGGAAAATGTCCATCATGAAAGTACTCTGTGACAGTGTTTGTAACAACCTGTAACACAAATATAGATCATACACAAAGGCCTGGCTGCAAACTTCTAACTTATGTTTTGAATAGGACACACTCAGTACTGGGTAGGGACAATTTCATCACACTAACTCTGATTACATTCCCAGGTACATCTAAACTATATTCTTATTCTCACCATATCTAGATACATGAACAAAAAGAATTCCCTCTTCTCCCTACACAGTTCCTGTTCCACCCACATCAAACTGGTTTTATCCATATGAAAAGCGAGGAGTGCTTAAGAATGACTAGTGTTTAAAATAAACAATTTAACTTCTAGCCATATGGGTACAAGCAATTCAAGCAAAACAGGAAGACTTCACGCTCTTCCCCATCTGCTAACTCTCTCACCTCTCTCCACTTGTTCCAAGTCTGCTGCAGACACTTTGAACAGTGAAATCTTAATGCTTCTGTCTCCTTGAGCCTCCTGAAAGAAAAATAATTATTTGTCCTACAATGCAATCCATGTTACTGGACACTTCTAGCACAGACTTGAGTCCACATTTGTTATTTTCAGTAATTCACTTACTGAAAGACAACTTAGTAGACTCCAAAGCACAAAAAAGGAGTGAACACTATTGTGAATTAAATGCTGTTTGCCCAAAGTAGGCTGTCACAGGGCCAATCCACATCATTCCCTGCTTGAAAAAAATTCTTACTCTGTTTCTTTCTCTTGAGTCTTTTGTTTCCACAGACAGAAGGCCTTTAGCAGCAGCTGGTTACTGTAGTGATCCCCTGCACGAACCAAGCCCTCCTGCTCCTCCAAACGTGCAGCTGTTCTTCTCCACCAGCAGGACCAGCAGCAGCGCAAGAGCTGCCTTTCGAAATGAAGGACAGCCTGAGATGGACAGAGGGTAGCAATGAATGCACAGCACAGGCAGCTACAAACAACAGGAAACACTTCCTTAAAGATGGCATGCATAGAACTGTCCAATGTTTGTTTTTCTAGGGTTGAACAGCAATGGACACGCCACCAAAGCCCCTTTGCGGTGAGGTTATGTAACATGCTCTGCAAGCACCTGTGTGCATGTGGGTGGAGGAGCTGTTACCAAAAAACAGCAAGCCAAAGAGAGGAAAAACACAAGCTGATAAATAGCACGTGAAGAACTCCTAAGAAGCGATAAGTTCCAGAAACCAGTCCTGTTGAATGTACAAGAACTGATAATCTCCCTCCACCAAGGGTGAGCCGTATCTGCACAGAGACACCCACACATGCTACTGTCAACTTGGAGTTGTGTAAGAGACCGCATAAAGGCCACAATGGCTGCTACATGTAAAGCCTCCAGGACTATACACATATATATACATACACACATGCCCCTTAATAAATAAAGTGCCTTATAAAGAACTTTATGGACACCTACCTAGAAGCAGCTAATCTCTCAGTACAACCCTGCACTTCTTAAATAGACTGAGGTTGGCCATTTAGTATTATTATTGTTATTATTTCAACAAAGTAACTATGACACTGTGAGAGAGAGAGCACACACACATTTACAGGGTGAGGGAATAAGTGAATGAACTATGTGAATGGCAATCCTCTAATAATAACTTGATTCTACTAATAACAAACTGCTTAACTTAGAAAAGGTGATCAGTAAATATTGGCTGTAATCCCTCACCAGGGAAAAGGGAATTTACAACAACCAAATCGATCTCATACTAACTTATATTCATAGACAGTGACTATGAAATCATCTCCTCTATTTTCTAAGCAAGGTATAGGAGTTACATTTACCCTCTTCTCTCCCATTCGATATCCTTGGAGCTTGCAGGCCTTCAGCAGCCATGTGTCAAATACCTGTCTCATCAACACCCTCCTGGCAAGCAAAAAGGGAGAACATCAGCACAGGAGACAATTCCTTCAGAAAACATACTGGTCTTATGAATGTCAGCTGACTAAATGAACCTCAGAGCTAGGCTTAACCAATCACCTTCTTACATTCCAGAGAGAAGCAGGAGATGTAAATTGTTCATTACTCACAGAAAATGTCAGAGCAGTTGCCATCAAGTCATGCCCCCAAAGGTATTACCATCCTTAAGAACAATACCAAAGGCCCACAGATTCCACATTTATACAAGTTTGTATTAATATTTCTCTGCATACCTGTAACGGGCATGAGCCACTGATGTTAAGGCCTGCTGCTGTTCTTCCTCTTTCTCTTCCAAACGGGACATCCAACGGTTCCAGTACTTCTGCAGCACCTGAAATAAAACAAGAAATACACAAAATCTCCCAAAGATACACAGTGAGGAGAAGAATGCAAAGAAATAAATTATTAAAGTCCTAATGAAACTGCATACTGCAGTGGTTCATATACCAAACGTTTTAACCTCCTTCAAGTTTTTCTGGTAAAAGAAAAAATCCCCCATAAACACAGGGAAACGAAATACTAAACATATCCAAGAGTGGCAGTTGACTTACACAGATTTTCTGTGCTATTAGTATTTAAGAACAAAGTCATTGCTGTGATAAAAACCTACTTTGTAGGTGACATTGGAAGTCAATAGGACAGCTCAAGACAAACTGACAAAAGAACCAAAGTCAAACTCACTGTAACTCGATGCTGACGGGATGACAGATTTGTTCTCATTCGCTGAAGACGAGTGTCCAGGGCATTCTGCCGAAGACCCTTAAAGCCAAGTTGCTGTAACAACAAGAAATAAATACAACTTTCATTTGTAATCCAAATCAGGTAACAGAGAACTGATCTATAATCCTAGAATCCCTTGAGTGGGGGCACAAGATGGTAAATAGCATCATGAGAGCATCCTACTTCAAATCACTAATCATCCTGCTCTTATAATCACTAATGTTTTCACTTCACGATCCAAACCAGTTTATTGGTATTCTTTTAATGACCAGTATTGATCCAACCTTGAAAATAGTTCAGTTTCAAAAAGCTGGAGGCTTGCTCGTGCCCACCTTTCAGATAGGCTCCAGGGACTTATTTTTTCTTTAAAAAAACCCTAAAACCTCAACAAAACCCCAAAGCACTCAACTACTTGCACATGCAGCAGGCTGTCTTTGGTGTCATGTAGCAGCATGCACACATTACTGCAGAGAAGAAAAAATAGTTCTTGTAGCAAACAGCACAAGAAAAAAAAAAATCAAGAGGAAAAGGCAATCTCATGGTGGAATAGCCAGGGAGCAGGTAACCCAACACTCTCAAGATAAATCTACTTCACCAGTTTCCCAAATGGAAGAATAGCTGTTCTGGAGAGCAGCACAGTTTCCCCATGTGGATTCAATTGGCAAATTCCAGAAATTTAGAAACCTGGCATATCTTCCACTTAACACCTACTCATCACTGTCAGTGTCACAGGGACACTCCACAGCCCCACCCACCTGGCATATAACAGTGCTCTTACCAACAGGTGACACTCGTAGTGCTTTTCAGCCAGCTCACACTGCTGAGCCTCTTCCACACACAGCACAACATCTGTCACTGAGTTAAAGCATGTTTTACACAAAAACAACTTTCTCCCACAGAGGGGCACTATATCTCCATCTAAATTTGCTTCAATGTTTGAATGTCCAGCACTGTTATCTGCAGAAGTTTTGACTACAGTCAAGCTTTTCAATATCGCTGGCTTATCACAATATGTTTCTGATTCACTCTTAAGTAACAACCATAAATTATCTTCTGCAGCCTCTAATATACTCTTATACAGCTGCTAATGTACTGTAATTACAACAGGTTAATTAATTGTTAGCATGGCATTACATACACTTAATGACAACATGTTTGTTGTCACTCGCACTACTGCACAACGTTCCTGCTTATTAACTGGATCTTCCCCCTGCGGGAATGCTTCTAACTTGTCTTTACTAGGGACTAAACACAGATTGGATACAATGCCTCCAGTGTGCAAAGGCTCTCCATAAGGCAATCCTTGCTGCCTGTTTTTCCAGGTCCCGTTGGTGAGCATGCATTCTTCTCCTGCACTCCCATGCCAGCTGCCAATCCAAGAAGCACCTCCGGAGCGTCCTGCTCCGGTGAAACTCTTGGGCCAACTCTGAAAGACAAACACAAATCACTCATGGCTTGTTCTGTCCTAGGCTCACTCGTATCAGATGAGATCCTGGCAACTGAGCCACTGGTCCACAAGTGACATGAGCTCTAACACTGAAAAATGGTTACAAGAATTCATATTAATGCTCAGCTACAGATTATATTCTTCCCATTGATCACAAAGGCAGTTTTAAAGCAGTAATCTACTATACTGACTTAAGAGAGGGAAGTTAGGACAGTGTATTACTTGTGCAACATTGAATAACTTGCTTACATTTCAGGATACTCCTATTACTAGTTCCTACATATCCAAGCTAGATTCCTTTCCACTGCCACCAATCAAAAAGCAATTAATACAAATATCTGAACTCACTGCCATTCAAGGGAAGAAACAAAGGAACTGGTGTAATAATCTTTACCATCCTATAGGAGTTGTGATTTGACTGATTATCAAGACAATCCACAGACTGACTGATCTTGAATACATCCTTCTCACAGATATCTCAGTCAAAATCCAAGACACAATATGCAAGTTTTCATCAAGGGAATTGTAAAGCATTTTCTTTTAAATCCTATGGAAAGCAGGTGATCTTCCTGACAGTCCAGCATATGAGCTAAGCCTGCCAGGCCTGTCACACTGTACAGCCCAAGCTGCATCTCATGACCTGGTTGGCAGAAACATTGCAGTGTCTCCTAGAACAGGAAAAACCATCACCGTGTCCTCAGCAAAGGGGCTGAGCCCTGTTCTGTCCTAACTCACCATTTTGGCGTTTCTTTACTCTGTGGAGGTTCAGGTATCCCAGCCATGCTCCCATGCATCTCCTCAATTCCCAGTGCTGATGGTGAGTAATTGCCCTGGTGTCCTTCTGCTTTTCATTCTGCATGTGTAAATACAGCTCTCGCCACTGCAACCAAGCCTAAAGGAACAATTAAAAGTCAAGGGCAGTAAGGGGAAAAAACAGACAAGATTAGGGAAGTAGAACAAAGAGAAGGAGAGGAAAAACACACAATAAGAAATTCCATTAAAGTTCTAAAGGTGAAAGCCATGAGCAATGAGGGTCCCCTCCAAAAAAAGGGAAAAAGAACCCAACAAAACCCAAACACCAAAGGAATGTCAGCATAGAAAACATCAAAGATTTTTTTCACTCTTTTAAATACTTTCACATTTCTTCCCATTAAAAAGACCAATATAATACTTTTCTTTTGCCAAAAGAAATTTCTTTCAGATTATTTTCATATAAAAGGGAATGACACAATGAGATACTATGAGTCTTCCCACGTCACAAGTTTCTTTCCTTAGCAGACTACTGCCCTAAAACAGTATTGTTGCATCTTACAGTGCAGGTCAAATTTGCATGTTGCGTCTTACAGTGCATTTGCCATGTTTCATCTTACAGTGCAGGTCAAATTAAATACCATCCCTTCCTTTTAATGAAATGGACAAAAAGCCACAATTTCAGTGAAAGAAAAAAAACATGCTGTTTTCACTTCAGCTAAGATCAACCATCTGGACAAGACTCTCAGCCACCTGATTCAGTTTTAAGTAGTCTTGCAAGAAGAAGGAAGTTGGACTTGATGCACCTTGAACTCTGACAGGTTTGGTGCTCTGACCACTTCCCTGGGGAGTCTGTTCCATCCTCTCAGGAAGATCTTTTCGCTGATGTCCAATCTGAACTTGCCCTGACACAGCTTGATTGCTTCTCCCCATGTCCTGATATGATATTCCATCATAAGTACTGCAATTTGCAAAGTAAATGAGTACAAGGCCGAATTTTTATTCATCTGCAACATTTTCACATGTGTGCAACTTAAACATTAGAAATGGCAGTAGCTGAAGCTCCTGAGACTTACTCGAAACTGCAGGCTCTGGGCCCAATGCTGCAGAGCCAAAATATTCATTTTATGTCCAGAGCATTTCTGGTAGTGTTGTCTTCTCCACACTGCCCATGAAATGCTGCCAAAACAATGTTACAGACAAGTTCAAACACACATGCCATAATTTAGTGCAAGAAATCACTTTCATCTGACTGGAAAAAGGTATGAACAACAATCTTTTCAAAGAACCACCAAATTGTTAGGGTTTGAAGGGACCTTAAAGATCATCTTGTTCCAATCCCCTGCCATGGGCAGAGGCACTTTCCACTATCCCACAGTGCTCCAAGTCCCATCCAACCTGACCTTGAACACTTCCAGGGATGGGGTATCAACATCATCTCTGAGTAATCTCCGGGTTTCAGTGCCTCAGCACCCTCAGAGTAAAGAACTTCTTCTTAATAGTCAATCTAAATCTACCCTCTTTCAACTTAAAGCCATTCCCCCTTGTCCTCTCACTGCATGCCCTTGCAAAAGTCACTCTCCAGTCTTCCTGTAGGCTCCCATTAGGTATTGGCAAGCTACTATATAACATCTCTTAAATTCACAGTCTGTGGGTGTGCCAGAAGAACTCACACATTCCAGAAAGCAAAAGAATCCTTAAAAAAAAATCAAACACCGAACAAAGTCACAGTGTGACTTCTTATCTTTTATCTTTTAGGAAAAGATAACATAAAAGAGATAAAAGCCATGGCCTTATGGTCAGTGCCTCTCTGCCTGTTTGTATTCCATCCTCACCGCAAACAGCTTCTTTCCCTGAATGCCAGTGCCACAGACTGCATCCCATGTTTCGTCCTTTGAACGTCAACATAAACCAGCCAGTGCTGCCAGGTCCTGAGCAGAGTCTGCTTCTTTGCTGTGCACGACAAAAAACGGCAGCATCTTAAATTCTGCAATCTGGCACAACTTAACCACTCCATCACAGATCGCCCCCGACTCCTGTGTCCTCAACCTGCAGGGACACCTTGTGGAAAAGCCTGAAATGACAGCGACCCTCCCTCTGGCCGAGGGTGGCACAGTGAGAAGTCTCAGAATCGCTGACAGCACCGCCCATGCCACTTGTTCAGAGCAGCGTGAATTATCGGACAATGGCCGATAATCGCTTTGTCTTCAGTGCTTACAGGGGAAATAAATGTAGAACAATAGCCAGCGTAACGACTGTACTGGGGAAGAATTAGAGGATTTTTTTGTTTGTTTGTTAAAAAGAAAAGAAAAAGTTCATCAGGTTCATCAGTAGCTTTTCAAGAGTTATTCTCTACTACAAGCAGAGAAAACGACCAGAAACAAGTCAACTTTATTTAGCAGGCTGGTCATGCAGCTAAAAACAGAAATGGTGTCACAAATTCCAGTTTACCACTTAGTGCAGCACACTGCATATTCTCTTCACAGCAGGCTGGCTTGCCAGAACTGACAGTATTAAAACAACATTATGATAAAAAACTGTCATTGATTCTACGCCACTTCACATTTACACATAAAAACCCCCACACTTTCGTTTTTTAGGATTTCCTTGTGAATCAAGCATTAACCTACCTTGAAACAGGTCACCTTTTTCTATTTCTGACCAAGTAACACACAGCCTCTGCTGTAAATACTCTGACCTCACTCATTAAGAAAGAAGTCTGGATAGCCTGTCAATTTGTGTCCAAAGGTGCCAGTCTCTAGGACATGAGGCTACATTCACGTGCAAAGACAGCAGTTAACTCATTCTGCAAACCAGCACAGAACAAAACCTCGGTATCATCTTTAAACGAGGGTCAACGTCCCTTCAGCAAAATATCCTTCCTGAACCCAAGAAAGTGACCAGTACAGATAGCTCCAAGCTTAAATCCCTTGCAGAGCAAAGAACCTACACAATAAGACAAAGGGCAGTTCAAAAGTTTGGGCTTCTTTCAATTGCAAGACACAAGCTGCAAGGAACAGTCAATAGATATAAAGTAAGTGCAGTTAAAAGTACAGGGAATTACTATCTAATGTCTGTAGCAACAGTTGACAGAGAATTCCAGTAAAACATTCGATCAAAAAACATCTACTTGAAAACATACTGTGATTAAGTAAAAAAAAAAAACAAAAAAACAAAACAAAAACAAAAACCCGAACCAACCAAAAATCTAGCCACCCACTCAAAAACAAACAGTGCAATCCAGAGCAGATGGAGAAGCTCTTAAGCTTATTCACTGGCATCCCTAAATAACTATATAGCTATACCCCTCTAACAGAACCCCCCTGCCATCTGCTCCTACAAGCACTGCACTACCATGTGGTGGGGGAGCTCAGGGTGCAAACAGGCACAGGGGACACAGATTCTGGTAAAAAATTCCCATGGAAACTCCCATCTCAGTATGTCCCCAAATATTGGTAATTAACACCACTTCACTTACCATGAGACTCTGCAACATAATGCTTGTTCCTCTTTCCTTGCTGTTGGCATACATAGGCTCTCCAAGCCTTGAATATCAAATTAAGGAGTAAATGCCTGAAAAACGAAAGAAGTTCAATTCAGTAAAATATTATAATAAGCAATGAAAACATTGCTCTTGGTCTAGATGTACCATGGATGGAACTTGGTCACTGGTATTAAAAACTCCTTCAGAAAATTTATCATACACACCCCAAAGGGAATTCATTTCACTAACCTGTAATGGTTGTCTGCTCTGAGGCTGAGCTTCTTTTCCTTGCAAACTGTCCACTGCTCCTTCCACTCTCCAAAAGATTTTTGAAGAACCTTCTGATCATAAAAACATCTAAACAGTTGAAAGATTTGGACAAGAGAAACATCATACAGGTTTCCATAGTGACCACAAATCAGTTTTAATGAAGATTACACCACCTCTTCTCCAGGTTTGCCTGATTAGCCTAACAACATCTAACTGCATTTAAAGCCACTACCCTACTGTGATACTTTATTCCAAGACTCTGTGAAGTACTGCAAGAAGCAATCACTCTACTGACTGTAAATACTTCACATGAAGACAAGGAATAAAAGACAGATGTTGTTAACTGTCAAACATCAGAGTACCAGTTGACTTGAAACCTATTCACATCTTTTATCCTCAGTTCTGTGTTTTACTCTAACAACCAGAACAGTAGATAACATGTATTTTCCTTTCTAATTTTGTTCTTTGCTATTTTAACATAAAATATTTTATATATATAAATAAATACAAAAGCTACAACATATTTTATAATGCTTTGATGTTTTTATCATGTAATAAAAGCAGAATTAGACCCAGAATACCTAGAGGTCTCTCAGTGAAACATATCAATCCTCTCACAAGCTGCAATTCACAGCCACCTACCCCAAGCCAAGCTGCTAAGTCATTCCAAGCACTCATGCAGAAAAAGAAAAAAGAAATTAGCTATATGGTTTTTTTTGGACTTGATGCATTAATGGTATTGCACATGCATTAACAGGTATTACAAATTAAAGCTATGGAGAACTGGGGACTTTTAAATCTAGAAAGGCAATTCATTATTGCTTGTGCTCCTTGCTCTTTACAAAATCAATTTCCTCTAAAAAATAAATTCATCATCGTGCTGAACTGACAGACAGCCAAAGCAGTGCCAACCCAGTAGATGGGACAAGAGGAACGGTGAGGTTCAACAAAGGCAGAAAGAGAATATATTTGATACAGAAAAATGAAACTGAATTACTAAGGACCTGATCTTATTCCAAATGCAAGTCCTGCCACTGGGAACTGCTTCAGTTCCCAAGGGTGTGGTCAAGCAAGAATGAACATGCAAATTAATGCAAAACAAGAAATGAATATCAAAGCATGGGGTTTCAGTAGCTCACAAAACACAGAAAGGAATTATCTGCCACAGGTATTTCCAAGTCAGAGAGATACCAAACATATACAGATACACATTAAGAATAACAGTGCAAACAGTAATATTAACTGAATTTCATATTAAGAGTTGGATTCAATGATCCATGTGGGTCCTTTGCAACTCAGAATAGTCTGTGAAATCTCTGTCATTGTAACTTTGGGAAAGAGTTAAATTTAAAGCAGGCATCCCAATCACATCCCATAATTTATATGCACATACTGTTCAACTGTATCAAACCACAATTTCTCTGAATTTGGTAAACAGAACTTTAACCATGATTATTAAAAACAAACAAAAAAGCAAGAGCAAGAAAGGTACCCAAAGAAAATCTTCAAGTGATCTCAAAATATATCCAAATATTTTCTTGGCAGCCAGTACTCTCGTAATTTACCACTAAGCCATTAAAAACAAAACAAACAAAAACAAAACTAAAACAAAAAAACAAAAAACCCTCTACTTCTGAGTTCTGTAATTTCATCTACCTGGCTTTGGAAGGGAGAACTTGTCCAAATGTAATTTCTGCCCACAGACAGAAAAACTTCCTTGCTAGGTATCTGGAATACAAGGAAAGGTTAGTTGTCTTTGTACTCCTCCTCTGCAAACTCCCAGGCAGTAGTAAAAATAGGAATTTTTATTCTAGTTTCAGTAATAAAAGTAAGGGTCTAGTTTTCAGAGATCAATGCATATATGAAATATTTAGACCCTGAAATTAGTACCTGTAACAGAGCAGTTCATACAGCATAAAGAGGCATCATTGCAAAACTTGAATTGGGATGTACTTCTTTAGGAATGCTGGGTAACCAAAATGCCTTCCAAGCAGCCCTCTTTCACCCAGTGATACTACTGAGCAGGGTGCTGGCTGCCTGGGAGCCCTTTCTGAGGTTTCAGTGTAGTAACATCACTGTTGCCCCTGAGTCAACCAGCTGAGTCCAGAATACTTGAGCCAATCTAGTGCCTGGCCCTTCCTGAAGCCAGCAAATCTTCCTGCTTCCCACCTCCCCTCAGCAGTTCTACATCTCCACAAGTTTCTCCCAACACCAGCTCAGCTCACTGATATGTTACTGTGACACTGTCATCCTTCCCCTCTTTTTTCCCCAGTGGATTTCAGAGTCAACTGGCACATGGAGGGCAGCAATAAGCACCGAAGGCTCCACAAGGTAATTAGTTAAAGCACACAGCCAGGAAGGGGGCCTTGCTCACTCTCAGTAGGTCTGAGCTGTTCCATCAGCTTGAGCTGCTCAACAAACGATGGGCTTTTAATCCCTACACAATTACATCCCACCTTTGTCAAGATTCTTTCAACAAACAAAAGAAGCAAACAAAAAACACTAGAGAAGGGCAATAAGAAATAATTACACCTGGCAGTGTATCAAAGAATATTGTTAAATAGCCATTTTTAAATTTGCCTTTGAAAATAAAAAATACATGAAATCTGACTGTCAATCCTCATCCTCAAGTTACCACAAGGCATCTTCAGAACTGTCTGCCATGGCCATGAACTAAAACTTCTGCTGTAACCTGCACTGGTACTACTAAGCCCAGAGATTTTTAGGTCTGACCTCCTGCTCCATTCAGTGAAAAACATGTTTTGAACTTATCACCTGCTTTGGAATTTTTTTAGCAATCTTCTTTGACTCTGGGCATACCCATCTTGACCTGGCTTGTCACGACCTCTGTCCTGAAATTCATGTGTTGTAGACTGTGGAGCAACAGATTGTCCAGCTGCATGAACTTGATGCTCAGGTGGTTGCTGGATTTCATGCATCATCAGGGATTTTGAACTTAAAACGAAAGAAGAAATATTTTGTGGAAAACTGTATTACCTGCAAAGAAGTGACAATATTTCAATAGCTTGGTCTGTAACAACGGTATCTAATCAAACACAGAACACGAAAGCTACAAAATGCTAAAACATTTATGGTTTCTTTATCAGACGTTTTTCAGTATCTGGCATTTTAAACTTTCCCCAGCACAACCAGGAAGATACATTTCAGTGCAATCATGTCACAGACAACTCTTTCCTCCTCTAAAGCTGAAATGAAAAATCACTCAAATGCATTTGTGTGTGCGCACAGGGTGTCTTGACAGAGAAGCTCTGACTGTGGTTTTCTGCCTTTTAGTCTCAAACATATGAAGTTATTCTGTCTACTGCTGATAAATTCTTCTGAGCACCAGTGAACTAAAGTGACATTTCCATTTTAACATAAAATGCTCTTTTACAAGCTCTTTCCTAGTTTTGTTCATATTTTAACTGTATTTCTCCTTAAAAAAACCCTGAAAATATCTTCCTGTTTTTACATATTCATCATTAAAAAACAAAATTAGACCTATTTTTCCAACACACAGTTTACTTTCACGTGTAGTTCTAATCTGAAAAATAACAAGTGTGTTTTTATGAATTCTAAATATTTTTTCTTGGTAATTTTCTGAAAACAAGGATAAAAAAAACCCTATGCAGATAAAACTTGCTGCACCGGTTTCCATTGAAGCTTCTTTCTCAAAACAAATGCTGCCACCACCCTGAAAATTTGCACATTAGAACCACAAACACATTCTTGAGTTCCAGAAGAAGCAACAGAACAGGATAATCTGAAATCTCACCCTAATAATCTCCTGAACTGAGCTAGGGAAAACATGGCTGCAGCCAGAAAAAAATGTTATTTTCACAAAGTGACTGGAACAATGCAAGTTTCAAACGTTCAGCTGAATAACCACTATGAACAACAAATCAGTGGGAGGAAATACAGTATTTTTGGCTTGTTCCAGCAGGCTGCAAAGAGTTTAAAAAAAAAAGTTAATGGAAGAAAACAAGATCTGTACTTTGTGTGAGAAATCCTTGTTCTATAAAATATTATCTGAACGTTTTCTGAAAGAGGTAGGCCCTGTCCAGCAGACAAAAGAATTCAGGTCACATCAAGATGTGCAGTTAAGGCAACTTTAAGCACGTTTGAAGAGGAGTTTCAGGCACTTTAAAATTGATGCAAAACAGTTTTCAGCACAAGTTCTTGTACACACCTATTAGGCCCAAATCCATTTGAAACTATTTCATCTGCCCCAAAGATAAACCTGGTCTGACCATATGCAATGACCATCTCACACAAAGGAATTGAAAAAATCAAACCTGGGTAAAACATGCAGAAGTTTTGTATGAAAGTCTAAGGTGTGAGAGTATCTAATAATTTTCCAACATATGTACTTTTAAACAGGTTATGTCTCTATTTGAAACACTGTTATGTGCTGCACATATTTAATGATGACAGCCTATGTCCCCCAAAATTTATAGCAAGTGACTATGAAAAATAAGAGTTAAAGAAGGATCATTTTTCCCTTTTAAAGTTAGAAAATGAAAGCATGAGAAGAGTAAGAGAATTAACATGGAGTAAATCCATGGTTGGGCCAACAGCTGTGTCCAAGTACCTTATGTTCCAGACTAATATCGCAAGCTCAAGAACATTAGTTCAAAACTTCATCAGAAGTTTTATATGTAAATGTTATGATAATGTAAACTCACATAAAGTTGTGTTTCATGATCAGTTTGGGGGTTAGGTATTCATTGTTTTTTACTTTGCTTTTAAGAGGAACATTTTCTGGTCACAAAGTTCCATAGAAACTAATAAGCCCTTATGTGAGAATAACTCAAATTTCTTCTGTCCCATGGAAGTCTTAAGATGTCATAAACACAAAATAAATTACAGCTGAGGTCTTTAACATAGCAGCTTCTTATTACTGCTCACCTGCTCCTGAATGTCTCCATTTCACTGTAGTTCCAAGCCTGCAGTACAAATGCACTCTCTGCTCTGCAATGTTGCTCATTAACTTTGGACAAAGCATAAATTGGTGCCTGTTACTTGTGATGAATCCATCACATGGATCTATGCTAAATGCAGTCTGTATCATAAAAATGACATGACTTCCACTCAGATGACCTGCACTCAGACAGCATAATGCAATTCCAGATGTTTAACGTGAAAAGCATCTGTGTGTCTCACTCAGCAACACCAGGTTGGCTTAATTTAATGGTAATAAAGTTATAACCATTTGAATCCTAAGACAGCAATTCTGCCCACCTAAACAAAAATGTGCTAGAAAGGTGTGTAAAAAGTAAACTACTCCAAGTTATGTGCCCCTACTTAAAAATAAATTAATAACCAAGGATGACACCATCAGCAGCTGACTCCTTTCCATCTGTTTGTTTTTTTTTTTTAAGACTATGTTCCTTTCCTTCACAAGCACTTAGAAATGAAGAAAACAATGAGCTCCACCTAGGTCCAGGCAGAACTTCTCTATGTATGGAACCCTCCGACTTCCAAAGGTCCTGGGAAGAGTCCAGCTCTGTGAAAGCACCTGGAATTACGGCCAGGCATCTCCTTTTAAGTGTGAGATCCAAAGTGAATTTTTCTATAAGCATTGGTTAAGGTGTGAAAAAAAAAAAAACAAAAAA
>VWZV01017481.1:1194610-1232513 GCA_013397155.1 Irena cyanogastra
ACAAAAAACCCCAAAACAATAAAACCCATCAAACAAACCAAAACCCAACCCCCTCAAAATAAAAATAAATAAAGAACAAAAACAAACAAAAAACCCAAAAAAACAAAAACAAAGCCAAAACCCCAAACAAAAAAACCACCGAAACCAAACACAACCAGCTCAAAAACAAAACAAAACAAAACAAAACAAAGTACAAGATTTTTCTGGAGTTTTGCTGCACGAGATTCCTTTCAGCAGGTAACTATACCCTGAACGCCTTTTGTGCTTATGGACAAACACTGGAGACCCACACGACACTGCTCCTGCTCCACGACGCCGCCGTCAGGGACCGCGGCAGCCGCTCCCGCTGCGCTGAGGGCGCCACGGATACCGGCACCGGCGGATGCGGCACCGGCACACGAGACGGGCGGAAAACAGCGGGGAAATCCACGGCAAACGGGACAGAGGCGGAGGGAGGGCTCAGCGGCGCCTGAGGCACCCCGCCATGAGGGGCGGGCGCTGAGCAGGGCGCCCCCGTGCGGCGGGGCGGGGCCGAGAGCTGTCCCGGGCCCCGGCCCCGGTGTGACCGGGATTTACCGACCACGGGCACGGACCGACCCGCGCAGGGAAAGGGCTGAACGGCCGTGGCAGGGAGCTGTTGCTCCACTTGGGAAAAAACTGCGTTCTGCCACCACTGTGCCAATGGACATTTCTGCTGTGAGCATCAAGAGGCACCTGTGGCAGATGTGCCTTGGGAGCCAAAAAACCTGTTTTAGCTCTCAACAGCGATGTGCACAAAGGTGACAGTGAAACACAACATAGTTCAGGCCTTCTCAAAGCCTACAGCATCTCATAATAACCACTCAGCTCGAAGCTCGAGGCTGGTGGCCCACTGGTTGCTATGGAGTCTCCTCGTGTATTTGTTTGGAAAGTACTTGCTGGCTTCAAGAGACTTAGCAATAGTTACAGTGTTCTCTTTAACAGTGCAGCACTTTGTCACGAAAAAAACGTGAGAAATTTATTTCTCGTGTATTTCTCTCATTCCATAGGTAACTAGGTTTTAATTCTGGTTTTCAACGTCATTAGAGATCAGGGAAGAGAACACTTTATTCACCAGATCCCACACGAAATTCGTTGTTCCTACACACACCTCTGTGCCCAAGGTGTTTGGAAACCCTGTGGCCCTGCTGGGTTCCTGTGGCAGAATGGATGCAACTGCCAGGAACAGAGCTGTGGGCAAACGGACCAGGCTATCTCGCTCAGTAAATTCCTTAAACTGACGTTGAAATGTCTGCTCCTTATTAGCAAAAACTGAAACACTTTTCCGGTGCCTCCGAATAAGCTGCTCCGCTCACTGCACCAACCTAGTCCTGCTATCTCACGGGAATGCCAGACTCCAACTTGACAGGAGCCCGCTGCGGGCTGAGAACACCGGGATCGGGCTGGGCAGCGGCGCAGGCTCGGCCGGAGCGCCTCTCTCGCCCGCGGGAGCCGGGCCGCGCACGGCGGGACGCGAAGGCGCTCCCGGGCAGCCCCCCCGAGCCCGCCACGGACCACGGCGAGCGCGCGGGGCGAGGGGGAGCGCCCGCCGAGCGCGCTCTCAGCCCATCTCAGCCGCGATCGCCCCGCCGCTTCCCGCCCTTCTCTGACCCCGCGCTGCCCCTGAGGCTAGACAGCGATAAGGCGACAGTCCCGGGACAGTGACGGACCGATCACACCGCCGCCCCTCACATGGCGCGCACCGCATCCCGCCGGCGGCCGCCTCCCCCGCAGGGCTGCCCGCCCAGACTGCCTGCAGGCCCTCGCCGAACCCCGCGCCTCTCCTCACCCACCGCACCGCTCGCANCCGCGGGCGGCGCTGAGGCCTTGAGTGGAGCGGAGCGGCGCGGGATACCCGCCGGTGAGTGCGACCGGGCGGGGATCCGCTGAGTCACCTGCCCTGCTGCCGCCTTTCTCCCCCTGGCTCCGGCGCCTCGGGACGGCGCCTGGGCCGCGCTGCCCCCGCGCCGCGGGGCGAGCGGCGCCCGACCCCTCAGGGCCCCGCGGGGTGTGTGGGGGTGCGAGTCCCGGCAGCCACGCGCCCCGGCCGTGCCCGCAGACCGATATTCCTTGTGCTGAAGCCGCTGGAACGCGGGGCAGGGCCGGGCGCGCTGCCGGAGCGGCTCGGACCCTTCAGCGAGAGCCGCTCGCCTGGGCCGGGGGAAGGGGCAGGGTTGGGAAGGGACAGGCGCTGTTGGAGACCGCGGCTCTACTTTGCTGTGCCCAAGTGCTAGACTGACTCAGGCTGGAAACAAAATGTACCCTCTGGAAAGGTACGTCTTGAAATCTGACGGGTTGATTTTGTTTTAATTAGCTCCGCGGTCAAAGGCTTTGAAGTAACCATGGATAAAAGAGGAGGTGCAACAGAAACTGAAAATGGCGATGCTTTCCTGGAGCTGAGCAGAATTACGACTAAATACCCACATCGTTACACAAAGGTCAGCTCACTCTCGTTTCGTGTCTGAGTCGTGTGTGGAAGTCTCGGTCAGGAGTAGAGTGGGAGTTGGAGGCTCCTGTGAGAGGGAAGCAGTGAGGTGAAAGCTGCAAAAGCCTTTGCCTGGATTAGGATTTGCAAGGTGGTATCAAGTGAGCAGCTTGTTAAATGTGATGCAGTTGTGCAATCTTGTCCTCAATATGCTTTTGATTCCCACTACCTTATTTTAATATCTGAACACCCCACAGCATGTGCTGAGAGATTATTGTAGAGACTGAAGTATGTTGTTCTACTAGCTTTCTCAAGCACTTCATAGTTCTGTTTTCAGCAGTGTTCTTTTAAGAATTTGACCAAAAATGTTTTCTTGCAGTAGATGCCATTTCCTAGGAAGGTGTAGCACAGTAGATCTTATCAGGACTTCTCATATGTTTACTGGGTGCCTTTTGTAACCTTAGAATTGCTCATATTTGATTGCTGGAAGCTTAAACAGTTGTGACTCCAATCAGTGCTTAGTGTTTGAACGTTAACACAGGTGTTTTTGTTTAACTGTCATGCCTTAATATATGTATGAGTGGAAAAAGAAAAGCCAAATAACTTGTATGTAAAAAAGGTTGTCCCAGTAGTAAGTGAGTTTGATATGCTGTAGGGGTTAGGATTCAAATTTTGTTTGGGGTTTTGGTACCACTGCTGAAAAATGCCTTTGGGAAGAGTCTGTGATGGTGGTTGATTTTCCCATGGCTGCAATCTGTGGGAACAGGTGGTCATTGCTTTGTGGAAAGCTGTTAAGATACTTTGCAGCAAATGGCCTGGTAGTGTGGAACAGGGTGAGATAGTTTACTGTTGCTGGCTGTGTTATCTTCCTTGAGGTATTCAGTGCTGTTGGCTTTTTAGTAGGTTGTTTTTTCAAAGAGAAAAAAAAGTTATCATGTGGCTCTGTTCTGTTGAGATAGTAGAGCTTTGGCTTATTTTATGTAGACATCAACAATAAACCACGTACTTCAGAACTGGCAAAACTTCTTGGGACTAATACAGCATTCTAAATCTCTCTAACTTCGTAGAGAAGATATGCCCTTAACTTTTCAGGATGCTAAGTGTGCTGTTATTCAGACCTAGTTAGTCAGTTAACTGCTAAGTGAAAGAGAGGAGTTGTTTTTAAAGCTCCCCTGCTGAAAAAGTGGTCTCTATTCTCTTTCAGTCTTGCCCAAGCCCTCTTGTGTAGTAACTGAATTCAGCTTCAATTTCTGCTCTGCTTTTTAGGCCAACCTTCAGCCCATGCTGGCTGTTAGCTGAAACCCATGCCTTTTGTAGCTTCAGTTTTGTTAATTCAGTGCCTGTAGTTTCTGACCAGGATGAAGTTGTAGAACTAGTGCCAGAAGGTGCCTAGTCTTGTTTATCAGTTGGTTTCCAAGGAGCCTAAATCAAGAAATACCAGAAATCAGTCTGTGTTAAAATACATTGCATCATATGGTTTCTCTACATGTTATAGCTCAAATATTTTGAGGTGGTGAGGTAATCAATGTTGTAGGGCATTTTCATGTGTTCCAGTTTCCTACTAAATAGGGATTGAGGAAACACTGTTTTGGGGTATGTGCTGCTGATTTGGAAAGGGGAGTGCCTTCCTTTAATGGTTTGTATTCACTTACTACCACTAGGAAAACATCTGGCTCATACTATGAGTAGTTCTAAGCTGTGTGCATAAAACTGCTTGATAACAGCTAAGCATACTTTTCCCCCCAGCCTGCTTAGAATGTGTGTGAATTAAACATAAAACCCCACACATGGAAGTGCCAGCATTAATCTTCTCTGTTACAGGAGTGCTCTACAGTTTAAGCTGTGTTTTTTCTAGTTCTTGGGAAGCTGTTCCTCCAGGGGCGCACAGCTAATGAGTGAAAGGCAAGAAACAATTCAAATTTTCCTCACTTGAGTGGAAGAATTGTGATAGGATGTGAATGAGAGCCTGTGGACTCCCTCTCGTGGCCAGCAAAACAACCCATTCCCAATCTGGTGATGGACAGGCCTGTTAATACTTGTAGTGTCTGCATCAGGCTCTGATAGTATTACAGCACTGATGTTCCTCACAGATTGAGATTTATTTTGGGAAGCTGTGGGCAGGGAGGCCAGGCTCCTTTTAATGGTGCTCTTTTTGCTGAGGTCTAGTACAGGGTGATGCCTGGGAGGATGTTAAGGTTTTGTTCAGCTACCAAATTGCCATCTAGAGCAAGTGTCAAGCTCACATAGTTAATGAGCTGATTTTAATCACGTGGGAAAAATGGTGTAAAAGTTCTGAAGGATCTTGTATTTTTGGGGGGAGAGGGTAAAGAGATTTTTCGGTTTGGCTGCTGTATGGTGTTCGCTGTTAGGATTTCTTTATCCTTCCAGCTCCCCCCGATCTCTGCACAGTTCTGAATCAATTCAGTACAGTTGGGAGTGAGGCAGGTTGAAGAAAGGGGGTCTTGGGAGAATGAGTGAGTGTAACTAGAAATGTGCATCTTAACTGCAGCAGAGCTATTGTTGATTTAAAGCACTGATGGTCACACCATTAATAATGCTTTCTGAGCGTAGCAATCTGCAGTGAGACTGCACTGGTTGCCAGTCAAGTGACTGACTGCTCAAGGTGTGCAGTGGTAAACTAAGGGCTGTTCAAAGCTGTTAGAAAGTGGGAAAGCAAATTATCATTCAGCATTGATTGTTGGGTGGAATGGGGAATTGTATAACACACATCATAGTATCTTGGAGTTTGTGATGGTCAGAAATCGCAAGCTTGTCTAGAATTCCCAGATCTACACCAATAACTGGAATTGTGCTAATGCCTTTTTTACCTGCTGAACCTTATATAGCATTAACCACAGCAATTTTGATTCCTTCTTGAGAACTCACCAGTTCTAGTGTCCGTGATGCCTGTGTTACTTATGAGCTGAACTGTCCAGGGAAGTGAATATGTAAACATTTATGGTGTGAGCAGCCTTGGAGTGTTCACGAGAACTGAACCTGGCCTAGTAAGGCTTAGTGCTTTGACTAAGTGTTTGGTCAGTGGCCACTGGTAGAACAACTGAAACATAAACTTTCAGTGCTGTATTTTGCAGGATGTGAAACAATGTATTGGGAAACCTGGGCTGTCAAATTAAAACACTACATTGAACAGGCAGTCTGGAATAGGTAGTTTGAGTTACTTAAATCTTATCTGGATGTGAATTGAAACTCATGTCTTGATTTTTAATTTTTTTTTCTAGGAGGAGTTGCTGGATATTAAAGAGCGTCCGTACTCTAAGAAAAGACCTTCTTGTCTTTCTGAAAAATATGACAGGTACTTTCTTGATTATACAAAGGCTATATACATTTCTTTCAAAATAGAAGTTTAAATTGAAAAAAACACTTAGCTAAGAAGTGCTCTTATGTTGATGGGAGGTATATGTGCCACAGAGTTCAGACTGCTACAGACTTCAGTTTTCAGAAGTACTAATCTACTAGGAAAGGCTCAATGATCTGGCCAGGGATTTTGTTCTTTGAACAGAGATTTTCTGCTGGGTCTCATAACTTCAGACAACATAAGTCTTACAGACTTTGCAGGAAAAAGTACCAAGAACAGAGATGGGTGTGTAGCACAGACTGGGTCAGCCTGTAACAAGCTGCCTTGCTTAGTGGATTACTCTCCCATGTTGTCACTGTACCTCACTAAAAAATGGAGGGGAGTGTTCTTGTCTGGTGTTTGTAAGTTTGTTAAGCAAGAGATTCTTTACTATTCACATTAATTTATTGTACAAATGTGAGATTGAGGTAAAATTACCCAAACGCTTAAGAGCAGCGCCATATGATATGCTTGAACTGTTTTTCAGTGTACAGGCCAGCTTCACCAGTAACTAGTTTTTTAAAATCTGATACTGGATATTATACTTCCTTGCTGTTACAGAAGAGATCCAAATACCATGTGTAAGGTAATAAACCATAGTAAGGCAGATTTAGAAGTTGGGTATGAAAGAAAATTCACTTGTACAGGTCGCTAACCAGTGAATTCTAGGTTTCCAGCAGCAACATTATGAAGTATTTATTAAACTACAAGGTAGCAAACAATCCTACAATTTCATTTTCCTAGTGATGGTGTCTGGGATCCAGAGAAGTGGCATGCATCTTTATATCCAACTTCAGGAAGAACTTCACCAGTGGAAAGCTTTAAAAAAGATTTGGATTCAGATCGAACTTCTCTTATGCGTAGGATAGTAGGTGAGTGTGTTCTACAGCACATTGCTCAAAACTGAACCTGGGCTGTTGGCAAAACCCTTCTGTTGGGATAACACAAAGGAGACCAAACAAAGTCTCTGAAAATTGTTTGATTGCACAGGATAAGTGTCAAAGAAATCTTGGTTGTTCCAATTAGACTATAGTGGGTTTTCTGGTGACTGTTACCTAAGAACAAACCTGGGCAACAGTCAGTTGTATCCTCCTATTCTTGCCATGTAATAGTGAATGCCTATGTAAAATGCAAGTGCTGGGACAATTTCCCTGCAGCTCAAGGCTGAGCACCTAGAAGGTCTATAGTGGGAAAGCAGGTACTTCCTAGGAGATGCAGTAGTTCCTCAATACCCAGCTGTAAATTTTTTGTTTGCACTTCCTGTGGTCTCAGCTAGATCAGCTTCAGAGAAATCATGAGTGTTTTCCTTTAAAAGCCCTGGGATAGCAGGAAGGCTGCGGAACAGAAGGCTGCTCTACAGACAACTCACTTGTCTTTACTAATACGTTAAATTTAGTGCCTTTTATGTGGTCTTTGGCTTGCAGATCCAAGAGAGCGAGTGAAAGAAGATGATTTGGATGTAGTCCTGAGTCCCCAGAGGCGAAGCTTTGGGGGCGGCTGTCATGTGACTGCATCCGTCAGCTCCCGTCGGGCAGGGAGCCCCCTGGAGAAGGACAGCGACGGTGTCCGCGTGATCGGCGGCCGCAGGATTGGCAGCGGCAGGATCATCTCCTCGAGGAACTTCGACAAAGACCATCGGGGTGGTGACTCCAGGGATGCAAGAGACCGGGATCGTGACAGGGACTACAAAGATAAACGCTTCAGGGTTTGTTCCTTCTTTTCCTGAATGCATATTAAGTCGGGGGGTTTGGACACCTGGCACTAAAAGCACCAGGGGTAGGTGAGCTCCTTACAGCAGTTAAATGTTCTGTGTAAGCAGGCCCTTTATTCTTAGGGTGTGAAGGGTGAGTGCTTGGTGCTTCAAAACTTAGTTACGTTCCTTCAGAGAGCTTCGCAGGGATGTAGGTAATAATGTTTATCAGACAAACCCTGCCTGTGGCTGACTTTTACTAGGAAGAGATTCAAAAGTTCATTTGTAGTTCTTGACCTGGCAGTTGTCAGCAAGCATTGTCTTTAACTTCAGCATATGGGAGTTTCCATGCTTTCAGGCTTTTTTTTTATACCTTTAAAAAAAAAAAAAAAGGAACTGCTAACTCTCAGGCTGCAAAACTGTGTTTATGGAAGCACTTGCAGATCAATAGCTTTTGGTGTAATGAAGCAGAAATTCAGCTTACAGAGCATACAAGGGAGGTTGTATACACATTTAAAAATAACCAGAACTGCTGCAAAAGGTGGAGGCTGGGGAAGAATCTTAAGAAGCGGTATTTTATTAAAGCTGATGTTTTTAATATCCCCCTTCAGAGGGAATTTGGTGACAGCAAGCGTGTCTTTGGGGAGCGAAGAAGGAATGATTCCTACACTGAAGAGGAGCCTGAGTGGTTCTCTGCTGGGCCTACAAGTCAGTCTGAAACCATTGAGCTCACAGGCTTTGATGATAAAATTCTGGAGGAAGATCACAAAGGGAGAAAACGTACGAGGCGACGCACAGCCTCACTGAAAGAGGGTAAGGGCAAATATCACAAAAGCTCTGCTCATCTGCCAGTGGGCAGATTGCTGGGTGTGCAGGTGACTCTTACAGATCCTGACAAGTGTAAATGAAAACCTTTAACTTAAGCTTGCGTAGCTTTTGGTCATCCTGAAGCACAAGATGTAAAGCCTGTTATGGTATTTGTAGTCTGAAAGGTCAATTAGGTGGTAAATTACTTTTTCTTTTTTCCAAAGAGGCAGGATTAAGAGGCTGGGAAAAGCCTTTTGTGGATGTTGAATGATATCAGAAATTGATAGGTTATTCTAAAGGTCTTGTTCATGTCCTGCTGGGTGCTGAAGTTTCTGTTTAAGCTAATGCTCTGAGGTACTTGAAATATTTTTTTTCCTTATGGTAATACTAACATTAGGAACACTGATCTGAGTATACAGCTTCCAGTAACATAGCTTTAAACTGAATTAGGAACCTTGAATTTGTGTGCAGTCACTGGATGATGACAATAAAAAAGTTGCAGTATGGCAAGAGAGAAGATGACTTTTTAATGCTAGAAATTCTGCAGGTGGACAACATAACTGAATTGTGCAGTTCCAAGCACAGGAGTTTGTAGCTATGTCACAATTTTTTTGCAGTGCCCTGTGCAAGCTTGGTGAGAAGTCTTTAAAGTGAGAAGTGCTTTGCTCCTGTTGAAAAGAGGAGAAGCAATATTTGTCATATGTTGACTATTAAGAACCCATGTCAAGAAGGCAGGAGCTGCCAAAGGATTCTTGATGGAAAAACAGCAGCAGCTGTTGACTTTCTGCAGCAGCTGTATGTGCTTGGTGTGGCATAACAGCCCAGGCTGATCAGGGTGGAGTTGTTTGTGCACAGTTCAGTGACAATTCTTATTTTTTTGAGCTGGATAGTTTTACCAGACAAGAAGCTGTGTGCTAGGAGTTGTAGTGGGTGCTGTTTTCTCTTGCAGGAGCCAGCAGAGTGTAACTGATGAGGTATTAGTTGGAGGCTGGGTTCCTTTGGGCCTGTGCTTCTAATCCCTGGGCAAGTGCATTGGCTGTCAGGCACTGTTCCCACAGGAAATAGTCAAGTTCAGTGATTCAGCACTCACTTGATTTTCTTTTTAAGGCATAGAATGCAATGGTGGAGTGGCAGAAGAGGATGAAGTGCAAGCTGTCCTTGCCAATGAAACTCCAGCAGATCAAGAAGTTCCTAGAGAAGCTGTTTTACAAGAACCAGCTCCAGGAGAGTTTGACTTCAATGAGTTCTTTAACTTGGATAAAAGTGTTCCTGGCCTGGCTTCAGTGAGTTTTCTGGGTTTTAAGACTGGGTACATTCATGAGAAGCATTTTTTCTGCAGCTGCATTCTGTGAAAGCTAGAACTTCTTGCTTTGTGGAAGTTCCTTTATTAAGTGTGTAAATCTAAGATGAATTTGCAGAGATTTAGCTTTGGAGTGTTAGAATGTTTCTGCCAAAGTGTTGTACCTGGGACTGGCTCCATCTCCCAAATAAGTGTTCAAGGCAGACTAGCTGACTATTTTTCCTTTCTTTTGGTCACTACTTGGAGGCTCAGAATTGACATTCTGAATGAATCTTCTTTGAAGTTATTAAAGATACGTTCAGAGAAGATTCACTGTACAAACTTAGCTGAAGACAACCTTTTCTATCTAAGTCTGAAAGGTGCAGCAAACAGATCTTCTGTGCAGACTTCCTGGCAGGCAGTAAGCCTGGAGACACTAGTGATAATGTTCCTGAAAGGATGTGTGTCTGAAAGGGTTTGAATCTTTATTACTTAAACCTTTAAGAGGTTAATTATTTTTTTAGAACTATTACTCCTGCGTTGGATAAATGCAGCCTACCAATTCAGTCAAAAGTCAAAATTTGTGTTCTGACTGCAAACAAACAGACCTGGTTCTGACTGCAAACAGACCTGACATGATTTAGAAATGTTGAGGTTAAAAAAAAATGGACTTCTGACCTAATATTTAATGTGGACTAGCTGCTTGCATTAGAAAAGAGTCATCATATGGTGCCAGTGATTTGACAAGTACGTGGAGGAGAGTTCATTCTCCCTATAGAAGTTGTGAATTATTTCATTAGACTTTATGATCTGATTTTCAGCCTTTGTGCAAGATGGTGACTCCCTTTAAAACCAGGGAGTTCCCAAGTGAAAATACCTGCTGATGAAGCAGATGGGCAGATGTTATAACTTGTCACAGGCGTTATCACCAGTACAAAGAAACTCACTTTTATGACAAGTGTTATCGTAGGTTTGTACAGTTCTTAGTTCTTGTAATATGTTAGAGTCAAACAATCAAAACCAAATGGAGCAATGCTATTTTTTTTCTCTGTTGTAAATAGTGTTGAGTGCTCCTTGTTTCAGAAAAAACCAATTTCTCTGAGAGGAAGAAGCTGCTCTTCCTTTAGTCTAAGAGAAAATATGTCTGTGCCTATTGAGCCAGGCTTTAAATGAGTACTGCCTTGCAGGATAGGAGAAGCTTTAGTTCGAGTTATATTTTTATAATGCACTGATTTTTAAATACTTGGGGTTCTTTTGCCACTTCCACTTTAAAATGGTGTAGTTAATGGTCTTTGGGTGCTCTGATTGTGCTTTTTCAGTTACAGTTTTACTGTGAGTAAATATTTGGTGTCAGTTAGAGATGTACACTGGGTTATGTTAACTGTCTGCAGGAAAAAAGCAGATCAAAGCTTTGAAACTCTGGGAGCAGCATCTAGTTGTCTGCAGCAGAAGAAGCTTGCTTGCACAGTAAAACTTCTCAGATGTTGCTGATCTTGCTTATGTTAAGATTTTTTCTTTTTTCCCTCCCTTAGATGATAGAGGATGTGCTGGGGGAAGGTTCAGTGTCTGCCAGCAGATTCAGCAGGTGGTTTTCTAATCCCAGTCGTTCTGGAAGTCGGTCAAGCAGCTTGAGATCTACTCCTCATGAGGAACTGGAGAGGCTAGCAGGTAAGGCTGCAGGACAGTGCAGGGTCAGGTAGCCTCCTTCCACATTCTTTCTTACTCATTCAATAAGAAGATGGCAGATAAGGCTTTAGGACAGTGGATTCTCCCACAGTTTAAGCACTTGGCATTCTTTTGGAAGCTCTTAGAGTAAGCAGCTGTAAGTTCTTTTTTAATAAATGTTCTTGTCAGTGCTTCCTGATGACTTTCCAGCTGATCTTGGGCAAGGGGTGTGAGGCATAACTTTGCAGTGACATGTTGAAGTTGGTTGCCAGTGTATGTTCATCTTGAGCCATTGGGTTGGTAAACTGATGTCGCAGTGCTCCTGGTTTTGCTGTTTCAGGTCTAGAGCAAGCCATTCTCTCCCCTGGCCAGAACTCTGGAAACTACTTTGCTCCCATTCCATTGGAAGACCACTCTGAAAATAAAGTGGACATCCTAGAAATGCTACAGAAAGCCAAAGTGGACTTAAAACCTCTTCTCTCAAGTCTTTCAGCCAACAAGGAAAAGCTTAGAGAGAGCAGTAAGTGCCTCTTCAGCTATTGTCAAGTTCTTGTGATGCAGTATCTCCCAGCAAGAGGCTTGGTATTCTGGAAACCTCAACTGCCCAAATCCAGGAGTAGGCAGTGTTACAGATTTACTTACAGTACTGAAAACTCAGTATTCAGCAGTTCTCGATTGTGTCAATATCATCACTGACTCTTTTCATCCTAACCGCAGGATGACATCACTTTATCAGACTGCTTTAGTGGCCAGAAACAATTATAAGATGATGCAAGTCTTGATCTAAGTTTCCAGCTTTCTGTGTGGCATTTGCAGTTTTTTTCATACTGGCGACTGGTAATGTCAGCTCTGAAACTGTGGCATTTAAATTCTAGCTTTACCAAAAACTGACAGTGTAGGTCATCCTTGACAGTGTCTGTAATGGATCACACTGATCCATTAAGTGTCGGTATCTAAGAAGTTGTACAGTGGATTGAGAATGGGATTGTTTTTAATTTTTTTTTTTCAAGGATGTCTCCAGCTTAGGGATTTGCATGTCTGGGCTCATAGCATGCATGGAGTGTACAAAAAGCATGTGTTCTGTGAAATCTTGAGGTCTAACTCCGAATTGGTTTCTCTTTGGCAAGCAGCATGTATTGCCATGTAAACTGGACTGAAGAAAAAGCTATGCCCCTCTGATTAGTGTGAAGCAGCTAGGAAGGAAAGCATCTAAGCACTGCGAATGTTCTTAAGCATCCAGTCTGGGAGTAGGAAGTGTTAGTAGTGCCTAATGTGTGGAGAACTTCCTTAATTTTACTTTAAAAAGATTTGTAGTTCTATTCTGTTCTGCTTAGTCTGACTTTCCTACTAAAAACTTTTTCAACTTTGATCCTCACAAACCAAGGATGAAGGAACAAAAATCTGTGGGGAAGCTTCCATTCACTCAAAAGTACCTGATGTGGGGTTCTGCATTCCCACAAAATGCTGTATAGCTCTTCAAGTATTGTGGAGTTTTCAGGTCAATTCCTCTCCACCAACATCATATTTACTCATGTTCTATGCTGCATGTCTGCATCATTGTTTCTTTTCTCCACCTCCTTGCCCAAATTTCAAGTAAATCTTATTTCTTTGGTCCAACATCTGCAACCCATGGCATGCTTCTGTCTCTTCTTCTTTTTCTTTTAAGGTGTCATACCTTGTGATGTATGTTAGCTGGTCCATAAAGCATGTTTAGCCTTGATGTCAGGCACCAGTAGGTGTTTATGTATGTGTATATATCTGCATATACAGGAAAAAAGTACTGCTAAGTGCACTGTACCTTATGCTGGCTATGCCAGTGAAATCTTTCTATAAGAGGCTTTAATTTCTGTGCAATAAATCTACTTCAAACTTTATACACACTGAGCTTAAGTGTGTAACTGAGTCTCTAAAGTATCTAGATTTTCCAGGTATGTATTCTTTCTGCTTATGATAGCTTCAGAAATTTGACATGGCTTGCACTGCGGCTGTAAAACCGTCTGGTCTCCTGGAGTATAAGATAAATGAAACTTTCCTAATTGAAAAAAGAAACCAACTAAATTGTCACATGACTATTCTCTGTTAAATGCAGGCAAAGTTGTAAAATGTAGTAACAACATTTCTTGCAGGATAAGTGAAAGAGAGAATTTAGTAGCTGAAGCCTAAACAGGTTCTTGTGGACTCTTCCATGGAAGTAGTTGTGCATGTCAGTTCTCTGAATTTGGATATATTAGAATGTCAATTTAAACCTAGATCAGTCATGGTTTGACAGCTAGTATCAGTATCAAAAAATCAGGTTTTGGCTGTTCCTAGTTTCCAAGCAACTTCTATTCCACACTTGCACAAAAACTATTAGCTCACTTGAGAACAGAGCTGTGGTTTACCAGTATTTCTCCTGTATTTCTCAGCACATTCAGGAGTTGTACTTTCAGTGGAGGAAGTTGAAGCTGGGCTAAAAGGTCTGAAAGTGGATCAGGAGGGGAAAATTGCCACTCCTTTTATGGCTGAGCAAATGGAAGAAGCCCTGAATGTCAGTGGCTCCAGACAGATGAAGAAGGATGGGGACATGACTGCGTTTAACAAACTCGTCAGCAGCATGAAGGCAAGCGGGACTCTGCCTTCACAGCCCAAAGTCAATGTAAGTGGCAGCCAGTGGCTCTGGTGGCCTGTGTTTATGGGGGGGGGGGGGAACAGCCAACCCTTACCTGAAGCCCAGATGTTTTAGTGACCTTTGTTTAGTGGAGGTATGTCAGTGAACAGTCTATTATTTTGCGCTTGGCTTTTAACATCACTTGTACTAAGATGAAACTGAAGTGAATACTTGTTAGCTAGAAGATTAATATTAAACAACAGATGATAGTAAGGTTTAGACTGCAAGGGTTTGTAGGATGAAATTTCATCCTGCCACTAACAGTACGCTTGACCTAGAAGCTGTCAGCAAATATTTCTGGCACCAGAAATTTACTAACAACTGAGTGGGTCTAAAGCATGTGTTTTTCCTGCCAAACTATGCCCAAGGACTTCTAGACTCATCCCACTTCACTAAAAGATAGTGAAGAATGTAAATTTGCCCTGTGAAGAATTTGCAGATTGATCTCAGGCTTAAATCAGTACTTTTGCTTCTGGGTGTCTTTTTACATTAATGTGCAGTTTTGATGCACAGAATATCTTAAATAATTTCTTTAACATACAAACACTTTTCAGTTTGTACATATTTTCAGTTAACCAATGGCTCAATATTCCATCTCCACTTTACACAATTACATAAATTCATATATTTGACCCAAACTTGAATGAGGCACAGTGAAATACCTGTATGCAGTCTAGCTCAGGGCATTTTTCTTAGATAGGGGAAATCTGTGAGCCAGCTCAGCCCTTAAGTTTGCTGAAATTTTATTTGGCTGATGCATAAACTACTGTTCTAACACAACAGATTAAATTATTTCTGTCACTGAGACAAATATAGATAGTCTCTTAATAAGCTTGGTTGTATCTATGTTTAATTTACAGTGTTTTCATTTTCTTAGCAGAGCCTTGAAAGCCACTTAATGTCACCTCCAGAGATGTCAGGCCAGCCTCTGTCAAAGAATATTCTGCAGGTATTCTTATTGGGAGGAGGGAAGTACTTAAAAGCATATCCCCAATGGAAAACAAATATTATTTGAAAATAAGGCACTTAAGGCAATTACGGGATCAGTAATCAGACAAGACACTGTAAAGAAGGAGCCAGGGACTAGATCAGTTTACCTAAAAATTTGTCTTGTCATGTTATTTCCTGTAATTACTGCTTAAAGATGAAATGCCTGATTCTGAGCAAACCAGGATTGGTGTATCTGGTTGCACAAGTCCCTCTTGTCTCTAAATTGCTATAAATAGAGCAGTTTGTAGTGTAGTAAAATGAGCTAGTTTGTGTAAATTGGTCATGTTTTGAATGTTCTTTAATTATCCTTAGGAACTTCTTGGTCCACCCATTACCAGACCTGCTTCATCAAATGTCTTAAGTGGCCTGATAGGTGGTTTGGAGCCTGCAGCCTCTCTGCTGACACAAAGAGCCCCATCTCCCCCGCTCCCACCTGTGTTCCCAACACGAGCTGCTTCCGCAGATTACCTGCGCCACAGGATCTCTTCACCCATTGGTGAGACTGGTTGCAAAGTGGGTTTTTATTACTTGAGGTTTTATCAAGACTGCTTTACAGAACTAAAAAAACTTCCTGCCACTTGGTGGGCAACTAGGGCAGTGTCTACCTTTTGAGTGCTAAGGGCCTTTTCACTTAATAGTCTCTAATGTTAAATTCATCATCCAGACCTCACAGTGAGTTCTGGTGAGGAATAATGTGCTCAGCTACTGTGTAAGAATAACTTTCAAGGACTACTTGGCCATTTGTATTACAAAACACTACTCCTTTGTAGCTCTCCAGCTCTGTGACAAGGAAGAGATGTAGCTCTATGTAGATTTAAGGGGTGAGCTGAGAGTTTTCACAAGGAATCCTTGATTCATGTAGCATTATTTTACTTTGGGATATGTATTCTGTGTATTGAAAGAAACTCTTAGTACTTTTAAATATTACTGTTATATATTCTTCAGGTTTTGGACAAGGTTCTCAGCAATTGCTTGGTGATCCATTTCCAGGTGTAAGGAAGCCCATGAGCCCAGTTGCTGCACAGGTTAGATGACATGGTTTTTGCTTAATGTATTTGCATCTCTTTGTGTTCTGTGGTCTAGAACTAACTTGTGGAAACACTTAGCTGTTGCATCCAGATGTTTGTGCTTCGTTAAGTTTACTCTTGAGTATGAGGATGCAAAGTCTAATTTAATGAAGTTTTAAAACCTCATTGCAATTTGGCCCATCTTAGAGCACTTGAAGTCCAAAAAGTTCAAAAAATCTTTTGAAACTTCTATTGCCTGTTAATGAAACAGACTGTTGGTGAAGACATTAGTAGATATAGCAGTCAGTTTTCAGAATCTTAAAAAAAACCCAGCCAAATACAGGCTTTGACTTGTGTGGTTTTTATCCAACTCTGCCTCAGATGAGTCCCCTGGAGATCCAGCAAGCTGCATTAGAGGGACTGGCACTCCCACATGACTTGGCCATACATGCAGCAAATTTCTATCAGCATGGCTTTGGTAAACCACAAATGGACAAAAGCAGAGATGGCTACAGAAACAGGTGAGCGCCTGACTGCAAAATGTAAAGGGTATGCTGTTAATTGATTTTTAATGTGAATATTGTCTTGCACTAGATATTAGCATTAGTCACTTGGGATTGCATTGGTTCTTGGCAGTGCTGCATTTGATTCTGTGCCAAGAGCAGAGAATCTGACTTCCTTTTCTGACTCCCTGTCCCTTCACAGGCAGCAGCGAATGACTAAATCCCCTGCACCAGGACATAGAGGGAGTGCATCTTCTCCAGCCCCTGCAGCATCCATTACGAGCATGGTCAGTACCTGATGTTCAGTGCTTGTAGGGAGAACTGTAAAAGTGTCAGCAGTAACTAGGTTATAGCAATGGTAATCAATGGGAGAAAGAGAGACCATCAAGTGAATCAAATTAATGTTGTATCTGTGGCCATGTGATACAGAAATGAGTTTTCCTTCATGCTTAATTGAATGTCTTCACTTGGAAAAGAGCCTTTTCTGACCACCGTCTTACCTAAAACTGAAGAAATACCATTAATGTTACCTTGACCTCATGTTCTGAAGCCAAATGAAGGTGATTATGAAAGCTCAAGCTATCATATTTTGGTGCTTGAATTTTAACAAGACAAGTGCTGAAAGCCATGAGATGCTTCAGAGTACCCTGGTGTTTGGCTATGAAGTGTTTGACCTAAGTGTCTGTGGGTTGAAATAATACCTAGGAGCTTCAGGGTCACTTTGAGTAAAATCTCAAAGCCACACCATTGCCTCTCTGCCTTCAGTACTGTGTAGAATGCAGTTTTGATCTAAATTTTCCAATTAATCAGTCAAGTACTGGCAGCTCAGGACTGACACAGACCATCACCTGCCAAATGAAACAAGTAATACAAGTTTATATTCCAGATGAGTGACTCCCACAGGTGCTGTGGAACTCTGAATGGGGGAAAACCCAAATGAGGCAATAGTTCTCTGCAGAACATCAGCCCTGGGTTAATGCAGATGAGGCAGCTCTATAGGAATTCCAATGGAGCTGCTCTTCTGAACCAGTAGCAAAGAGGAAACAGCTGTGACTTACACTACAGCTCAGCTGTTTTGTTTCAAGCCTGTTAAGGTATGTTTAACTGAGAACTGCTGCAGATTTTGATATTGGACTTGCAAAAAAGCTAAAGAGAAATGTTTAAACTATAGAATAAAGCTATGAAATGAAGTGAAGTAAAATCATGGGTAGACAGCAGCTGATTCAGAAGAGCTTTAAATGGAAAGGATGTGCTAGAATTGGTGTCCTTCTACAGCTGAGATATTATGGCCTGGCTAATGAGCACTGGGTGAGGCATTGCTTCTTACTGTGTTCTCTGCAGCTGTCTCCTTCCTTCACACCTACCTCGGTGATTCGCAAGATGTATGAGAGCAAAGAGAAAAGTAAAGAGGATCCAGTTTCTGGGAAAATGAAAATCAGTGATGTTAAAGATGAAAATCAGAGACCAAACGAAGGTATTGTAATGGCTTTAAAATACCACAGACAAAAGGGATTTGGAATGGACTCAGATTGTCTCAGCACATAATACACCCAGGCTACCTTTAGACATTCCTGGTCTGTGGAGATGAGGAGGGTATAGAAGTGAGGGAGCCTATGGGAGGAGAGGCCAGAGCTATGGAGGGGATACACTTCCAAGTGCACTCTTCCAGTAGTGCTGGGGCTTAGTCTCTATTTCATATCAGTTTCTGAACAACACTAAGAGGGCTGGACCATAACTGTTTGCAACTTTTCTTGATGAACAAGCACAGTGACAATAATGCTTCCATAGCTCTCTACACCAGTAATTGAAAACTTAGTTGTCTTGAGACAAAAGCTTAATTGGTCTCAGCTTCAACTGTTCAGTTAAGTGTAGCAGATCAGGGAGGCATATTATCACCCAGACTGATGTAAGAGGCTATTAAAAGGAGATGCTCAACACCACTTGCCTGACCCAGTCAGACTGACATGGCTAATGGCCATGGCATTGTGCTTCAATGCTGGTAGCCGCAGAGGCAGCTTGCAGTTCATGGTAGCAGTCCAGCTGAAATGCCTCCACTGTAGTAGTTGATGCCATGGTATTTCAGGCCTTGTCTAATTCATCTGGATGGTCTGTGGAAGTAGCTTTAGTGTTCCAAATCTTGCTAAGTGGATGTCAGATGTAGACAGCTGCTGTTAACTCCCAAACACAGCTAAACTGAAAAACCACCTTTGGCCAAATTTCTGGCACAACTCCAACTTAAAATCTTGTCTAGGGAGGATCTCTTGTACCTCCAGTCACCTTTGACACCGACTCATCCATGCTGCCAGTTCAAAATTCCTAAGAAAAAGGAAAAAATAAGAATTAAAAGTGGAGTTTACTGCTGATTCTGGTCTAATTTAAGTTTCCTATACAGGGATTTCTGTGGAACATATTCCTTCTCATTACTCTTTTTGAAATAATTTGGCTAGAAGCATCCAGAAAAAAGATGCTTACTATTAAATATACATGACTACAGTTCAGCTAGTTCTGGAATCTAACTATCAAATCCAATCATTCAGCTTTAATCTTCATTAGGTGCAATCTCTAGCTGTGGACTGTAATAGCTGTATTCAATTCTAGCTACAGATAACCTACTGTCTAGTTCTGTGGAGAATGCAGATCAAGGAACTTTGCCCACCTTAGGTACCAAACTACCTGCACTGCAACGCTCTGCATGTTCCACACCTCTTACCCAAGCAAATCGTTGCACCAAAGAGCAAGACTACAGGCCCAAATCAGCTGGTAGGAAGACTCCTACAATGGCCTCCCCAGTACCAGGAGGCCCTTTTCTTCGTCCTGTTCATCAAGTACCCCTTGTTCCCCATGTACCACTTGTACGACCTGCTCATCAACTGCACCCAGGATTGGTCCAGAGAATGATGGCACAGGGGGTCCATCCGCAACATCTTCCTCTGCTGCAAGCAGGTAATCCATACTTTTTTTTTCCTGTTCATGCATGTTCTCCTTGAGACTGACTTTATGTTAGGAACAGCACAAATACTGATACTCCTGGTAATCTTTATTATATCAGAACTTACCTTTAAAATCAGACAAATTCCAACCCATCTAAATACATAAGTTTTGTTTTGCATTAAGTTTTTTATGCTTATCAGGTAAGAAGTTTTCTTGCTCGTGTTCAACAGGTATGCTTCCTCCTGGAGTGGACCTGTCTCACTTGCAGGGAATATCTGCTCCCATCCTTGGCCAGCCTTTTTATCCACTACCAGCAGCAAGCCATCACATCTTAAATCCACGCTCGGGGACACCTTTGCAGCTAGCCATGATGCAACAGCAGCTACAGCGATCAGGTAGGCTAAAAGAGACAGCCAGGAGTGTGAGTTCTAGAAGGCTACTTTGTGGGGTGTTGAGTGCACTGTGCTAGTAGGAAGCTACTTTAATTTAGTTATTCGTGATCACTAACCCTGTGTGGGTCTCAAGTGGTTTGGGCTGGTGCAAGCTGTTATGCCAGAACAAAGTCCAAGTGAAGTGTTTGGTTTCAGAACGTGAGTTGCTACTGACAGCTCTGACTCTTGCAGCATGTGTGCAGGCTTTCAGCCTTCTTGGGCCACAGGCCACCCACCTTCTCCAGGGAAATGCTATTTGATCCTGGTCTTCCCTTCAAACCCATCTGTGTTCCGGAACTGGCAGTGTCAGGCCATTTATGGGAGTGCTAATGAAAATAAACACGTGGTACCTGGACTTCCTGGGGCTCATAGAATGAATAAGCCACATTCAGCTGACATGCCTTATCAGGTGATAGCTCAAGGGCAAATCTGTGCTGGGTATTACTCCACCTCTAATAGCTTTACATTTCACAGGCTCTGGAGCACAGGGATCACCTGCTGGTGCACAAACAACCCCTCAAAATGTGCTGCCTCGGACTGGATTATCTCACGGGCACACACAGCTTGACCATCGCCCCAGCCAGAGAAGTGGCTCTCCCATTGGCCTTGCAAAATGGTTTGGTTCAGATGTCTTGCAGCAGCCTCTTCCATCCATGCCATCCAAAGTCATCAGTGTAGATGAACTGGAATACCGGCAGTGAACAGTGACCACTGGGTGGAACACTTGTGATTCTTTAGACTGGATGAGAATGTCCATAGTCAGGACTTCACCTCTGTTTGGTTTTTTGGGGCTTTTATTTTTAGCACTCCTGTGCAAAATTTCCTTTTGAGAGACTAAAGCACATGGCACCTGTCCTGGTCTCATGTCTGCATCAAGACTAAAGGATCCATTATGGCTTGGATAGTGAAGCCTGAAGAAATTTAGATGCACGACAAAGCCAGTTTAATCCTGGAAGTGTCTTTTTTTTGTTTGTTTTTGTAAGATATGTGAATGAAGTGCTGATATTCTCTAGTGTAGAGGTAGCAGCTATGGATTCCTTCTGCAGAAAATGACATGTATAGACCCTTCTGTACAGACTTGTGTATAAACAATCTTTTGTACATACACACCTAGAATAGCCTTTTTGAATCTATACAGCTGTACATAAGAGTAGCTGATAACAGTTGAGCTTTAGTTGTGCCTATGGTTTGGACCTTTCTCCATTGTACGTGTGGGACTTTCTTTAAGATTAAAGTTGCATATCCTAAGTGTGAGTGAACAGGATGAAGTTGGTTTGCCTTTTCTTGCTGCTCATCTCCTCTAGGTCTCCCTCTCACATTTTTGTCACATACTGTGCACTCAGTGTAGCTGAAGTGTCAAAGTAAAAGCCCACATCTTGCTGTCTATGTAACAAAGGTCTGATTCCCTGTGACTTTTACCACCAAATGAGAGAATTGTTTAGCCTTCAAAAGCCTTGAGGATGGGACCTGGTGCAGTCATGATAAAGCCAGATGTTCGGTCTGTAGGTACCTACTGGTTGTTGCTCTTTCAAGAGGGCTGGTGCTGGTCCTTATTTAGCTGCAGTATTTTCCTTGTTTTAATCTTTCAAGCCAGTTACTAAAGGTCATCAAAATGGAGCCTTGGAATCCTCACCCTTCAATTCCTCAGTCATAGCTGTGGATATTCTGTACTGCCTTCAGTGCTGTTCGTAGAAGGGAGTCCCAAGAACTGTCCTCAATCTAGTGTGCATCTGGTGATGCCATTACTGTGAAACTTGCCTTTGGAGTCTTTGTGGCTTGAAAAGGGGAGGATGGGGTAGTTTTGTGATCTTACTGTGTATATTTGGTTTTAAAATACTATGTTCCTTTTAAGCCTGTTTCACTTCCCTGAACAGTTAAATGTTCTCTTCCATCCTTGTGCATGGTTCCTCACCTCACTCCCTCACTTGTGTTGAGTCTAGTACTGCTGTCATGTCCTCTACCTAGCTTAGGCCATTGTGCTCTTTTAAGAGGTGAAAGTAAAACCAGGACTCTCACGGACTTGCTCTTTCTTAGGTCTCACTGAAAGCAAAACCAGCAGCAGGAACAAAAAAAATCACTTGTCTGTGTTATAACCCTTGCCAGCGTGCTGTGGTGGGTTTGTTTCAGTCCAGCAGAGACTCTGTTGTATGGAAATAGCAAGCTGAAATCTCCAACGTGGAAGCTGTTGGAGGTCACCCATACTTCTAGTGGTTGTTCCCAAAACAATCCCTGTAAAACATGCAATCACCAGCTTGTCCTTGTAAGATTGTTTTCATACTTTTTTAACTTGACACTTTCCCAGTAACATTCTGTAAATAAAGTTGATTCTACCAGCTCTCTGTATCAATTGCTCTTGTACTAAATTATGTCAGAATATTGATTAATTTTGAGCACTGTTCTTGTGGGTAAGATGGAACTAGGGTTTGAGTTAAGATGCAGAAAACTTCAATTAGTCCAGGGGTGGGGAGGATCAGTCTGCTTTGGTAAGAATAACTGGCCTCACTGAGGACCCAGCATCAAACTGCTGCATTTAACTGTCATGGTTAAGTGTGAGGAATGAGGCTCACTGTATTAGAAGTTGTAAAACTAACCAGCTCAAGACCAAGTGTGAACGTGAGGAAACAGCAGTGAAACCCAATCTCACCAACAGCCTCATCTTCTGCCCCTTCCACTCAGGATCATAAACCAAGCACCCCTGCAGCAGTGCAGCTTGCTTACGCAGGGGTCTGGAAAAAGTACAGGTGGCAATGCTTGGAGTAGAATCAAGGCTTGGATGTTTCCTTACCAGGCTGAGTAGCAGCCTCTGTTCCAAGGGTTTAGTGTTTGAGTGGGTGTCTCTAATCACTCTGTCTTCTTGAATGTATGGGGGGGAGTGTTTTTCTGCATCTAAATAAACACCCTTATAATTAAACACCCCTACTTCCTTTTTGTAGGAGAGCAAATGCTAGAGGCTGATGCATTTGATTAGCACTCTTGATATGAGCTGTAAGTTTCTTTATTTATCTCTATCAAGCAACAGAACCACTCTATAAGAGCAATGTGCTTCTCTTGGGCACCTTACTTCTTTATCTAGACAGGAAATTCTTTTAAGAAAACTTAAAAGCCTTCAGTCATACAGACACAAGCAGCTTGCTCACTTCCACTAGTCTAAACAACTGAAAAAGCAACTGCTCCTGAGCAGAACTGGGCAGCTTTTCCACAACTGCAGGACTATTAATAGCCTTGAAGTATTCCAACAGGAACACTTTCAGATAAAGGCAGCTGGAACTTTGTCCTCTAGCATTGTTTCATAAGATATGATTCTCTAGCCTCTGTTTTTCATGTTTTGGTCTTAGAACAAAATAATTCTTGATATGTGAACTTTTTTCTAATTTGGAAAGACATGCACATGCAGCAGAACCTTATCCCTGCAATCAAAGCTTCTTGTAAGATTTTACCCTTGTGAAAGTCACTTAATCGGAGTTTTTAATCTGTAAGTTCTGCTGGAACAAGCCCCTAAAATGTAAGTTGGCCAGAAACATCACTTTTACCATGCAGCAAGGTGCTATAATAAAAGGCCATTTCTGAACCAAAACTGTGGGTGAGGGGTGTCACTTATAATTAATGACAAATTTCAGGCACAGCAACAAACCATGTAAGAATAACTTTATTTCTTCACAATCTGAATAACATCCTCATCTTCAAGAGTATGGTCTTTACCAACTTTCTGAGGGTTGTGTTTAACAGATGAACCCCAGACCAGTGCACTGAAAGAAGAAAAATCAAATTTAAAAGGCTTAGAAGTATGATATGCAAGCAGAACAGCAGCTATTTCTGTCACACAGCTAATACAGAAAGCAATGCTTCAAAGCTATTTTTATTCTCCTACAAGTACCTGGCTGAGTGGTTGCAGTGAACCAGGGTTAGAAGCAGATCAAAACAAAGCCTGAAGTTGTCCTGAGTACCCAAGTGCACGGGACAATGTCTTGCAATGCTGTGTCTAGTGCTACTTTTAAATAGCAAAACAAATTTCTCTCTACAGAGGACATTTATGTAGGAAAGAGCAGGAGAACATCAAATACAGCAACTGAGGTACTAAGTTTGATTATCAGAGGCAGATTATTCAATTTAACATTAAAAAAAGTCCTGGTATTCCTTTCTCGTTTAGAAGAGGATGAAATAATATACCTGAAGGCAAGTTATTTTCTATTCTATATATTCTTTTACAACAATACTTACTATTTAAAGTCTTTTATGAGATTTTTGTGGATCTTCATGCAAAAATCCTCCACTGTGGTCTTGCAGTAAGGTAGTACCACAGGAGAGGTGTAGTCTGGGAGCTGCCCTTTAGGTTTGGTGTAGCTGTAACAGAGATGGAACCATCAGTCAGTACCAAAACTTTCAAACCCATCATGATATTTCAACAGTGATTTGCACTGTCACCCCCAGCATGTGGGCCAAGTCCCACTACTCCAGTGGTGACAATGGATACACTGTAAAACGTTTGGTGGGCCTAAGCTGAAAATGCATCTGGGCAGCCACTGGCTGCAGTGGGTTCTCCCTTTTAACTGCAAAGGTTTCTCACTTGTGAGCTTTCTGAAGGTGCTTTAAAAAAAGCTAAATGGCAATAGTTGTTGGCAAAAAACATCTTTAGTATTATGGTTCCAACTTGCCATTGTTTTTTCTGTGAAGACCTCAACATATATTAGAAAAAGCACCTGATGAAGTCTATAGCATAGATACCTAGACCACAGATACAAGGGATTGTGAAATGCCTTTTCACAATACATTCTATATTATTACAAGAAGACACATACATTTAAAAGACAACTATTACTGTATTATGAGTATTAGTAAATTCATTCGTAAGTTCATCCCAAAATGCGTAAGAATTATGAAGTAAACCTGGAATAACTTGTAGTAAAAATATCTGAAATTCTAGATGAATAACTTAAGTTCTGTCAAGAGAGCTGCATCCATGACAAACTCAGAAGATTATTACATCTGGAATCACAGTGTTACCACGAAGTTTGACTAGAGTTCCATGTTTTCAGGAATTTTTTAAGATGCACTTTGCTCTTGGTTTCACAAGGTTCTCCTTTAATTCTCCTAGAAATTCAAAACAGCACTTGTGGCTATCACACAACAGCTAAGACGAGTACAATTTCTGGGTTACAAAGCAAACACCAGTTGGTAGAAAAGCATTATAAAATATTCCTCATCCATTCCTGAGACCTTTTTCAGTCTCAACCATACACTTAACTCCACAGAAAGCAGCACTTTTGACTCACATGCGGACTAGTTTCAAGTAGTCCCAGATTTTCTCCAGCAGATCATCAAAGTTCCAGCGATGATGAGCAGATATCGGTACACAGTGGGGTACTTTGTAAATGATATCTAGTTCTTCAATGGAAATTTGGTCAATTTTATTTAGGACATAAATGCATGGGATGTAAACCCTGCAAAGAGAAAGAAATTGTTAGAGCAACCTGATAGCAGCACATTGCTACCTTCACTGCAAAGAAAAATGTTTTTAAAAAGCTTATCTCTATGTTGATGCCACACTGCTGGCTCAGCTTCTGTGGAAAGCAAACCCAAAAGACAATTCTTTTCTTTGTAATACAGACTGCAGGTGTGCCACAGCCAGGGAGCCAGCAGTACCTGTTTCCTTCCACAACGTCAATCAGGTCATCGGCAGTGGCGTCGCTGCGCAGAGTGACATCAGCATTGTGGATTTTGTACTCTGCTAAGATGCTCTTCACTGTCTCAGTATCCAGCTCACTCTGAGGACACTGAACAGAGACAGACACGCTGTTAAGGAATGGCAGAGCTAACAGCCAAATCAAGTCTTACAATTAACAGTGCTGTCACCTAGCAACCACTGCATATACGTTACTAGAAAGAAGAGCTGCATTTTAAGTTACTGGACATGACTCTGATTTCACCACAGCTGGTCTGAGGAGATGGAAAAACAGACCTAAATCCCAACAGTTTCATTTATATTAATGCCCCACTGAGAGCTGCAATCAGACATTTCAGAAGCAGTGTTTCCTTTCAGTTTGAGACCAGATGCAACACAAACCCACGTATCTCTAGTTCAGAGCCCAGACAACTACACTTTAGGTACTTAGAGCACAGAGTTGTGACTTTTGGTATCTCTGGCTATTTCTGTGTTTTTAAAGATTCAGGTAAATGGGTTGCAAGGCCTGAAACTCTGAGCAATCCTCTCTGGAAGAACACTGTAGCCACCAAGTAAGAGGCAGGTTTTTGCACACTCTCCTTTGGATCTCAAACTTGTTATGTGTAGAAAGCAGCCAAGGCTCTGTTTTGAGGGCAATGAAGTGGTCAGGCTCCAGGAGAGGTGTGGGTGGCCTCTAAGGAAAGTAACTGACTGCAGCACAGCACAGCAGTTCAGCTCCTAAAGAAGTCACAGCACAGCATGGTCCCAGACATACCATCAACTACAAATGCCTCTGTCTTCAAGCAATTTCTTTTTTAATTTTGGTTAAATAAAACTTCCAACTTACTGTGGCTGTAAGGTTAATGCCTCCTTTATCCTTTTTTTTAAAGCCAATATTGGGGGGCTTACTATTCAGACGAATTCCAAATCCCTCCAGTTCATTCTCAATGATTTTCTTGTGGCCAAGGGGTTTCAGCACATCCAGAACAATCAGAATGAGATTACAGGTTCGAGCAACTAAGAATCAGAAAAAGGAAGTCACCTCTCAAAAAGCATGCTCACAAAACCTGAGACAAAACAACCACAATATGGCTCGGTGGACTGATGGCGCTACAAAACCCCTGAAGGCCAGCATATTGGTGATTTTTAAGTACCAGTGTAGACTGACGTTTATTGTCCTGGCCAAGCATCACTGATAGATATTTACATGCTGTAAGAATGACAGAGGCTGGAAAAAAATCCTCCTGTCTCCATTTATACTCCAGACTGAGATCAATTAACTGGGTGAGGAAATGGAAACAACAGCCTTTTTTAGGACAGGATCACATCTGCCTGCAAAACTGGCAATGTGCTTTCACTGAAGTGTCAATGCAGAGCACAAACCCAGCAAGTGCACGAAGCCAGAACTGAAAACAACAATATGAAAGCAGCTACTGCTTCTCAGCAGACAGCTCAAGTCCAGCAAACAATCCAGCTTTTTAAAGACATCAGAAACAGTGACTGAACCCTTCATTCTCCTGTACTGTGTTAAATGAACCAGTGATAGGCTGCTGTCTCTAACTCTAACATACTCACCTGCAATGACCTGCCGTCCTCTGCCTTTACCATCTTTGGCCCCTTCAATAATTCCTGGCAGATCAAGCAGCTATTTGTTCACAGGAAGGAAAGTATCACGTGAGAAAAGTATTCTTCATTAAATCAATCCTACTTTTACCCTTCTAAACCAGCTGACTCTACTGCAAATCTGAACAGAGTGTGACAAGACTGTTTCCCATCTGATTGTTATATATTCTATTATCCCACGTGCCCTATAGGTCCAGTAGAACAGATCATCTCATAGGGAATAATCAGAACTACCACAGGAACTTCTTCCCAGAGCAAAGTAAAAAGCAGGGGAAAATCCATACCTAATGGAAACATTTCCAAGGTATTCCCAAGCACTTTTACACATCACTTCTAACCTGCTGATGTCAGGCCAGACCACTCAACCCTAACAGCACAGCATCTGTACAGCCCATCCTACCCTCACAGACACAAGATCTCACCTGGATCTTTGCTCCTTTGTACCTAATGACTCCAGGCACAGTAGTCAGTGTCGTGAATTCATAGGCTGCCACTTCAGAGTACACACCAGCAAGATTACTTAGAAGAGTGGATTTCCCCACGGAGGGAAAACCCACAAACCCAATGCGGGCATCGCCTGTCTTTGCAACGTCAAAACCTGGAAATAAGGAGTAGAAATATTTGTCTAATGATCGACATTTTCTGTCTTCTAATGTTCTGGACAGCAGACACACTATTATTTTTAATATTGCCTGAGCAAAAGCCAAGTAAGCTTTCCTAGAAGAAGGATGAGGGTGGGAAACAGATTGTTCACAATCTTTATTGCCTTGCAGCACTTTGTCTCTGTAACACTCCATGACATGTACCTGTCTAATAAAGTCTTGGTGCAAAGCTTCACAGTGGACTGTATTTGACTTCAGTGTAAGTGGAGCATTCCCTTTAAGCACTGCAGCTTAGGAAATTCACACCTATATATATAAAAGCAGGTGGCTGCTGCAAAGGTGCTTCTTCATGTAAAAACCTTAAGATTTCTGCAAAGACTGTATGAGCTAAAATACAAAAGCACTTTCATCATCTACACTTCAGGAAGAGCTCCACAGCCGTAGGAAGGGCCACAAATCATCGTTAGAGGTCCTGTACCGGGTAGGACAAGAGGAAGCAACGACGGAATAGGGTGCCCAGAGAAGCTGTGGCTGCCCCGAGAAGCTGTGGCTGCCCCATCTCTGCAAGTGTGCAAGGCCAGGTTAAATAGGGAGTCGAGCAACCTGATCTAGTGGAAGGTGTCCCCGCCATCACAGACAGGTAGAACGAAATTATCTTTAAGGTCTCTTCCAACCCAAACCGTTCTGTGATTCTATGACTGTTTAGCAGATAATCTGACACGACTGGTGCGGACAAGACCCCCCAGTTAGCTCGACTTCCGTCACCCCTCCCGCACTTCGACAGCTCTTGCACAGACAACGCACCTTCCCCGGGGCCGCCGCCGCCGCCTCCCTTGGGGGTGATGAGCTCCCGGCGCAGCTTGGCCAGACGGGCCTTCAGCAGTCCCAGATGGTGGGCGGTGGCCTTGTTCTTCTGCGTCCGGGCCATCTGCAAGGGTACAGGACCGAGGGCTCACACCGGGAGGGCTCTGCCGCCCTCGGCCCCTGCTCGACGCCTGGGGACAGGGCCCCGCCACCCCTCCACGGCACTGCCCAGCGGCCGTCCCCCTCCCCAGGCCGAGCCCCGCGTCCGCCCCGTCCCGCGGGAGGCGGAGGGCGGCGGTGCGGTACCTCCGCCTCAATCTCCGCGATCTTGGCCAGGGTGCCGCTCATGGTGGCGTCGGGCCCGGCCCGCCCGGCCGCCCCTCAGCGCCGCCGCTCCTCGCGCACCGGTCAGAACCGCGCACGCGCGTGGTGACCTCTCGCGAGAGGCGGCGGGCGACTAAGGGCGCGCGGCGCGCGCCGCCGGCTTCGCGCGCTGCCCTGAGGGGAGGTGGCGCAGCGCCCCCTGGGCCGTGTGCAGAGCGCGCGCCTCCTCACAGAAAGAGCGGGCAACGCTGTGAGGGGCGAGTGTGAGGGAGAGATTCCTGAGTGTGCGGGATCCGTGTGTGTGAGACCCGTGTGCCTGTGACATCCATGCGTGTGTGAGGGATCAGCGTGTGTGCGGGATCCGTGTATGTGAGAGGTCCGTGTGCCTGTGACATCCATGTGTGTGAGGGACCTGTGTGTGAGAGATCCGTATGTGTGAGGAATCCGTGTTTGAGAGATCGTGTGCCTGTGAGATCCATGTTTGTGAGAGAAATTCGTGTGTCTGTGGGATCTGTCTGTGAGGTCCATGTGTGTGAGAGATCCGTGTACGTGTGAGATCCGTGTACATTTGATCTCTGTGTGTGAGATCCGTGTATCTGTGCCCCGTGTCCGTGCGATGTGTGCGAGGCAGAGCGCGGCTGCGGGGCTGTGGGAGCCGGCATGACCGGGTGTGCGAGAGCCCTGACGGGGGCCCGGGAACGGTGCTGGCGAGGCTGAGGCGCTTGGCCGTGAGGGGCAGCCGGGCTGCGGCGCCGAGAGAAGCCGGGTGCTCGGCTGTGAGAGAGGACGGTGCGAGCGGAGCTGTGCGCTGAGGCAGCGGCCCCGCAGGTGTGAGAGGAGCCCGCGGTCCCGCTGCCCGCGAGGGGAGGTGGCGTGTGCCCTTCCCTGGTTTAAACCGGACCAGCCTCTCCGCGGTCCTTCCCGCAGCCCGCTCTGCTCCTCGCCAGGTGTGTATTTGTGGCACTCCACGTTACGCAGCGCTGTCGGACCGGGCGGCGCTGCCGCACTGCCCGCGGCGGAGCCTTCCCGAGCTGGTGCTTTGTCACACCGGGACTTCATGCCGGAGCTTTCTCACGGCTCCTTTCAGCTGAGCCCTGGCCGTACCACTTTGCCCCAGGGACATCTGTAACTCTGCACTGAATGCAGGCTAATTAAATAGGGAAAGGATTTTTTTTTTTAAGGCCCTTTAAAACCTTAAAATGCCAAGTATTTCCAGCGTTAGGCTGTTTCACAAGAAGTCAAACAATTGGATTTCAAATTAAAAGTATTTTTATGACAAGGAAATACAATGCAATCATTGTTCAGGGCTTTGGTTTCCGAGTTTGTTTCCGTGTCATATTTTGTCTGAATTTGAATATTTATAGAAACCTTTCTGTCCATGTTCAGTATCCTTTCTAGGAAGGCTCTTCTACCTCAATTTATTGCAAAGTCTGTTTTTATAGGGTGTATCTAAATGTAAAACTTAACTTAAAAAAAAAAAGCCAAAAATACACTCTCCTGGGCCCTTAGTGTGAGCACTTACAGACACATCTGCCGCATCTTCGGAAAGAATTCTGAATGTGTTACAACTGACAAAACTGAACTAACCTTAGAACAGATTTGGTGATAGAATTGTTATGGAATCATTAAATCTTCTTTAATTTACAGTGAAAAGGAAAAAAAAAAGAGTGCTAGTGCAATGGGAACTACACTGCTATTTGTGGTCTCTGCATTTGTCCTTTTGTCTCATTTTAATCAAAAAGCAGCTTTTATTGTCATAAAATCTTTATAGTAGGAACTGTCATTAATATAAGCTTATACAGAGCTTACTAAAATAGAATCTCAAATAAAATGGAGTTACTATTCCTGGTAATGTTAGTTCAGCTAAGCTAGGGTAAATAAAAATGCATCTACCCTCTGTATATTTGTTCATGGTTTTCTAATTATTCCTTGTGAACAATATCCTTTTCCAACATGGGACAGAGATTTGACTCTGGTATAAATTTCTTCCTACTTCAGATGGAGTTGGACTCGTTTATGCCTCAACTGAATTCAGCCATACAATCAGTCCACATTTGTGGTTCTTTTTAGTGAAAGGAAAAATATTGAGAAAAATACAGATTCTGAATGCTCAAACAGGATTTAAGACCTCCCCTCTTTTGTGCAGTAGATAATGGTTAACTTCAGAACTTGTTGCTAGTTGTTCTTACAAACTCACTCCAAATCTCACAAACTGAGCCTAATTTAAATTATTTTTCAAAATGGGGGCTGAATGAACAAAATGTCAATAAAATACATGGTATGAAAATATAGTTACTGGCTGGTTTTTGTGTTCCTGGTTTATCTTTCCATAGTGTTCTTAACATACAGGTGCTCAGTATGCTCTTAAATTCTTTTCTTCTCAGAAAGTTACTCAAGCAAAGTGTATAAGGAATTTAGGCACCCAAAAATTTCTTTCAGTGTCAAGTATTGTCCTTAATTACCTGAAGGGAGAAAGAGTTTAATTAATAAAGATAATTAGTCTGATTTTCGGTAGCCAAATGAACACCTTCTAATTGGTTAGGATATTTAAAGTAGTTTATATTAGTTGATAACAGCACCATCTTTTAAGCTTCAAAAAGGCTTGGTCAACAGAGATTGTTTCCAGGTTGTGAACAGAGTAACATTACTTTTATTTATTGTGAGTGCTGCTGAGAATTTTTAATATAAAGGTGTTTTACGTGATATGGTGCTTAGAGAACAAGGTGGTTCTGACCATAAGAAATAAGGTGCAACGGCTGGAAAAATGACTGAAGGGTAGGTGACTGGGAATGGATAAATTATGTCCCCTGAGGACTGCAGTCAAAACTAGAAAATAGAGTACAAATAATAAAACCTTATTAAAAAAAAAAAAAGTCAGTCAGAGAAGGGAAAAATCAAGGAAAATATTAATAGAAAATTGGATATAATGTCAGGAGAGATAAAAGCCTCCAGTAGAACTGGAGAGCAAATGAAAGGAGATGCAAGAGACTGAGATCTGCTCAAAAGGTTAATTGAGCTTTATCGTGGGCACTGATGGAAGATGGAGTATGTGAATTGCCATATTTTTTATTAAAACGTATATGTGTGTTTTTTATATTGCAATCATTCCATTTAGGAAATCTAGATGAAGTGCAGCAGAGGGAATATTTCCAAAGGCTGTAACTTGCACAACAGTCAGTCTCTCCTGGGACCAATTGCCTGTAATGTCAGATGACACAGAATGAAGTTTCAGATCTGGAGTAAAACTCACAAATGATTATGTAGTTGTATGAATGACTAACTGATAAACTGGAAGTATATCCCTTCAGCACTTCTCTTAGAATATTCTTAATAAGATAAGGAAAGCAATATACTAAAAGTTATTCAGCAGGTGGACAAAAACTGCATCTGACATAAAGGCTGTCTGATCAAACACTTAAGGAACATGACACAGTATGGAATCAATGACTGGGAAAAAACAGGAGTGTTTGTTTCACCAAGCTACAATGACAGGAATGTGACTGAAATGGCACATACCTCATCAGGAAGATCTGAACGATGGAGGGCTGTAAGAAAAATGGGTTTCAGAAATTCATCTTCTACACACTTCAGTCCTGCTGCCACTGATCTTGAGCAAGTCTTTTCCTTTACTTGTGCCTCAGTTTTATTTTTGCACAACAGGAATGTGCAGTTGCCACAGAATGATTGAAACTTTCATGTTTCCATAGCATTGCCCTACAAGTATGGTAACTGTAGCTCATGTCCATAGGAGAGCTTAGGAGCTAATGCATTTAGGTTTTATGTCAAACTACCAATTTTAAATAAGCTACTTCATTATGGGTCAAATTCTGAAATTCTTTCTAAAACATCTAGTATTTTAGCTTGAATGAGAGCTTTACTTACATGAGATGGTGACATGCAAACAAAGTATATTGAGAAGAGGCTTGCAAGTCTTTTGGATAACCACGTAAAATTTATCATTGTACAATACATGGTAAATACTGTGAGTATGAAATTAATTATGATAACTTGTGTACGCTTCATTAAAATCACATAAGGTACCTTGTTAAAAATAAGCAGTGCGTGCTCACCTAGTCAGGTTAGAGGTTTTTTCCTCCTCTTTTATATTCTAATAAATACTCAAATACTTGTGGATATCAAGTTTATTCACAGTGCACTGAGAAGGTCATTTTAGCTTAAGAGCCACTCTGGTGGTACAGCCCTTGTGGTTTTGGTAATTCACCTCATGCCAGAAGCTGCAGACTACTGGCAATCAGCTGATGCTGTGTGCTTGTGGGCTTGCTACAGACTGCATTTCTAGATTAGTGGTGGGATTTCTGCAGGATTTCAGAAAGTAGGGAGAAGGTGACAGGGAGGAAATGAAATCATGATTTCAGGAGAAGCAAGGATCTTGAAATTTCATATTGTCTCAGAAACAATCACCAGCCCAGTGAAAAATAATCTGTATCAAATGGTAGCAGTGATCTGAGTACTTAAAATTTTAAGAATCATGGGTATGGGACTGTAACCAACCTGCCAGAGTTTCCTCATGAAAAAAAGGTAACTGCAACTTAAGGCACATAGAGATTGGTTCATTTTAAGGTGGTTTTTCTGTGGGTTTTTTTTCAGTTTTGGGTTTCTAAAAAAAATTTTTTACAGTTTTGCAAATTTACCCTATAATTGTACTTTGATTTGAGAACCGGCTGCTAATTAACCCTATTATTGTATTTCAGTGAAGAACTGCACATGCTGAAGAGGAGACAAAACTATATTGAGCTATAATGAGTTGACTAAGGGCCAGCTTCATGCCTGTTTGGAGGAAAGATAATTTGAAAACTCTCTATCAAAGGTAAGATTTTTTAAATCCATAGTGCTGAATCTTCAATGGAAGCATAATACTGATTGCCTGAGGTGAAGTGATTCTGAGAGTTGATGCAATTCACATCTTAATTAGCTCTTTAGCCAATAGACAGAAAGTTGTGTCTCTTGAATGCTGTAAAAGGTACAGATGCAGCCATTCCTAGTTGTCTTCTAGAATTAACTTTTTTTTAATGCCAGTTTACTTGTTATCTAGGTAGGAGTTTTCCTAGGGACAGCACAGTAATTTAGCTGTTAATCTGTAAATACCAAACCTTTGTTGCTTGCATTGCATATTTAGGACTGTATTGTAATGTATGTTTTAGGAGAAAAAGTTGTCTGTCAGGTTTGCTTAGGTAGGCATGAATGCCTAATTCACTGGGAGTCAACGAGACGGAATCCTAGGCTGTATTTCCACGTTGCACAGATCCCTAATGTGGCAATCTTGTTTTGAATGGGTCAGGTTGCTGTGATTCCAGGCAGTCTAGAATAAGTTAAACTGGGCAGACTGAAGAAATGAGGGGAACAAAAGGGAGATTAAGTATCAAAGGTTGGCTTCCAAGACTGTGTAAAATTAGTATAACAACTAGAAGTTGTATAGTTTAGCATCAGCTCCCCACACTTTGTCGTGGACTGCCACGCAACACACAGAGTACACAGCACGAGTGCAGTGAAGAGAGTGATCAAAAAGAGGAAAAACAAACAGTGATGTTTTCTCTTTTTAAAGTAAGTCTTTCTGTGTACTTTCCACAGCATCATATACCATCCTATTGCTGTTGGTTTTGTGAGGATGCTGGGTATTTTTAAAGAGTTTTCATCTGCTTCTAGAGGAGAAAGCTGACAAATCACTAAACCCACGTCTGGGTTACAGAGGGAACTCTGCTGTCTCCAAGTCTGAGAATCCTTGCTGCTAGGGTTGGCATTCTCATGGGATGATTCCCAATAATAAACTGAGCAAGCTTTAAAAACTAAATTTAAGTAATAATCAACCTAATAAGTAATGAATGCTGAATTAATTGCTTGTTATATCAGTAGCATTTTCTTTAAATATCGGTGCAAGCTCAGAAAAACTGACAGATACTCACTGAAATTGCAAGTGTGCCACAAACTGCTCGGTGTTGTGTATTTCTGTGGAATATGCACAGAAAGGAAATGGTTCCTATGACTGATTAGCTGGCACAAGTGCTATGCACAAATGTCTCTGCTAATATTATAATCCCTGTGAAATAGTGACTAACCTTCTTAAAGAGTATAATAATGGGACTATTCTGAAAAATTTCAGTAGCCTCAAGACCTACGCAGATTCACAAGTTGAAAGTGTTGAACAAATAGGTATGACTCAACTCCAATTAACATATACCCAAATATGTTTGAACAGATTCAACTGTAACAGTCTTTTGTTACCTCCTATATTTGCACACCAATTTAAGGTCTGCACTTCTGAGTAAGGCCAGTAGCAATTGATCTGCAGTGAAGCGAGCAATGTACAATGTGGAGTCCCAAATGGTACACACATGTTTGGAGAAAAGGAGATTATTAATACTATTGAAATACCAATCAAAGTGCTTCAGCAGGCACCAGGCAGCTGCAAATCATTTAGGGACACCTCAGGAATTCCCTTGAGCAGAAGTGAGACAGGAAATAGTGAGAAGCTGAATAAAGTAGCTGAAGAAAATGCCTTTATTTAAAAGAGGGATGGATTCAGAAGAAGTTCAGCACATTCCAGCGCAGAAGATGTCAAAGAAAATAAATAGGAATCATCTGAAAAGGAGAGGAAATACTCGATACAGAAAACATAAATTTTAAAATTGAAATTTAAAACTTTCTTTCACATTATCTGGAACTTTGTCTTCAAAAAGTAGCTTGCTAGTTGCAATGGTAATTGAGTTTAATGGTAATCATTTCTGTCTGCTTACACAGCTATGTATGGAGAAATGCCATTTAGTCATCACATTAAATTTAGAGAAGTTCACCTTACAAGTCTGTTCATAGTGATGAGCCAAATTTTGCTCAGTGTTTAGTACCTGTTCATTTTCAGAAGAGATCTGGCAATGTTGTAACAAATGCTAGTTGAGTGACTGCTTTGATAGTCTCATATTCTGAGACAGGGTAAATTTGGGACCAGAAAACATCCTAAGCAGCAGTCCTTTAAATGTGTTGGTGGAGCTACAGGGTGCGGTGAGCCAGTGTAGAAAGACTGTAAGTACCAAGAGGAGAGCTGCTGCCACTGCCATGGCAAAGTGCTGAGGAGCCAAGGCAAAGGGCTGTGTGGGTGTCCTTGTGATTACCCGGGACTGCAGGGTGCTGGGGGTCATCTTGAACGAGCATCCAGCAACTACTCGGGAGTGTGAGCTCCCAGTGTGCTGATCTGGCATCCTCGTGGCAAGTGTGAGTGGGTCACTTGCCAAGAAATAGCCATGCTTTGGGGTTGTTTTAGCTTTTACCCAGAGAAGTGGGCAGGGTGTGTTGGATGGTGCCTTTTAAACAGGAGGGCTGGAAGCTGAAACCAGAACATTCCGTGGCAACTGGAGAAAGTTCTGAGGAAAGTGCTGTGAGAGAGGCAGGACCCCCCTCCCCCTGCCTAGAGGAGAGACAAAGAACAGGCGAGGAGAGAACTGAAATAGGAAGCAGGAACCATGTCAGGAGGCTGGGGGCTAAAAGAAAGCAAATTAATAAACCACTGGGGGAAAGGCACACAACTGTCCAAAGCCACTAGGAAAGATAAGCAAATTCCAGATTCTTTAACTGCTCCATGTCTGTGTGTGCTTGCAGCCTGGCTAGCGAGTTACACATAATCATTTTCCTCACTGTAGCAAGTACAACTTGTGTGTCTGTGGCACACAGATTTAAGAGAATACGAGCACTATGTTATCTATATAATAGGGTGTACTTAAGCTGGGTTTGTCAGCATTGCTACCACTCCACCTTGAATTTCTCAAAGTATATGTTCATATCAGAGTGTGTGCACACATACTGCAGTAATAAAAAGTTACTGGTAATATTCTGACTGCAGTAGAGGCAAACAGTTCCTATCAAAAGCAGAAGAACAGGCTGAGGGCACTGTGTGGCCTTAAGTGTTAACTTAATATTTTCAAAGTTGGAAGCTTGGTGCGCTCATTTGCACATCAGTACCCAGAACGCTTTTTCAGTTCCACGACTATTTAATTCAAGTGCTGGGTTTGAGCTTTTGGAAGGCTCTGTAGTTTGTGATGCCCTCACATGCGCCAAGTTCACTATTTTCCACAGAATACTTTAAGTGACGATATTAGATCGTGAATAGGTGGTCCAAGCATTCTTAATTAGGCTTGATGTTACAAATGCAAAAAAAGTGTCCTTGAACACTTTTTTTCCAAGCGTTGTCTTTAACAAAACAAAGAACTCTGTTTGGGGAGTGTGTGTGATTGGGGGGGAGGGAGATGTTTTTTCAAAAGTAGAGAAAAATTCCTCTCTGAGACAAAAAGCAGACTTCAGATTCAAATGAATAACGATGCTGAAATAGCAGCTCTGCACAGAGAGACCTCGAGCACACGGAAGATTCAGCACTAGGACAGTCCAGGCAAGCCCGCGCAGTGAAATCGGCAGTGCATTTTGGAGCGTTTAACCTGGGCCCGGGGAAGGGTAACTAGAGGGAGCGGGAGCCTCGCCGCGCTGGGGCGTGGGGCGCTCCGGGAGCCGTGGGAACCCCGGGTGCGCGGGAGGGGCTCCGCGGGCAGCAGTTTTCCCAACATGGACGCACTCGGGGCTGTGAAGTGCCCATGCCTCCCGCAGCCCCCGGCCCGCCCGCGGGTACCGTTCCTCCCAACCGCTCCCGAGGGGAGGGCATTTTCTCACTGGAAGAATTCCCGCTGTACCCCTTCCCTCCCCCACAATGCCGGCGCCTCGCTCTTCTAGCGAGGCTGAGAGTTGATCGTGTACGGGGGGTGGGGGTGAGAAATGCAATGAAAGACCGGGGGGAGGCCGGTCTGCGCTGCAGCCCCTGGCCCCTCTGGGATCGGCTCTCCTCAGGCGAGCCGAGGAGGTGGGGGCCGCTCTGCGCCTCTGCAGCTCCGGGAGGGTTTGCATTGGACGATTCGCGCCGGGGGAGGGGGGAAGGTTGCCTGCAGCCCCCCCCGCCGGCCCCTCCTCCTCTCTCCAGCGGGCGGGGGGTCTGGGGGGCGAGCTGCAGCCCGGATATTTGGGGGAGGGGGCGAGCGCAGCCCCACCACCCCTGTGAGCCGCGGGGGGGGAGCCTCACTGCCGGCTCGGCATTGGAGGATCGGTGCTGGGGAAGGGGGAGACTGCAGCCCCCAGCCCCCGCGGGCGGGCGG
>VWZV01017481.1:1232949-1263243 GCA_013397155.1 Irena cyanogastra
GGAGCGCGGCGGAGGCGGCTGCCGGCGGGGCTGCGGCGGCGGCCGGCGGCGCCCCCGGGGGCGGGCGGGAGCTGGAGATGCACACCATCAGCTCCAAGGTGTTCGGAGACATCCTGGACTTCGCTTACACGTCGCGCATCGTGGTGCGGCTGGAGAGCTTCCCGGAGCTCATGACGGCCGCCAAGTTCCTGCTGATGCGCTCTGTGATCGATATCTGCCAGGAAGTCATCAAGCAGTCCAACGTGCAGCTTCTCGTGCCCCCCACACGCCCTGACATCATGCTGTTCCGTCCGGGTGCTGCTGACCTCGGCTTCCCTCTTGACATGACCAACGGTGCCACTTTAGCACCCAATGGCAATGGCATTGCTGGCATGCCCGAAGACGAGGCCACGCGGGCTGCGCTCACCGCTGCGCAGTCCTCCCTACCTGTCCTGCAGGGTGTGGACCGCCTGCCCATGGTGGCAGGACCTCTGTCCCCACCGCTGCTGGCCTCACCCTTCCAGAATGTTGCTGCTAGTGCCCCTACTTTAAGCACCAAGAGGGGCAGAGGGCGTCCCCGTAAAGCAAATCTCTTGGACTCCATGATGTTTGGTACCCCAGGGGGCCTGCGAGAGGCTGGTATCCTGCCTTGTGGTCTCTGTGGGAAAGTATTCACGGATGCTAATCGTCTTCGGCAGCACGAGGCTCAACATGGGGTGACAAGCTTACAGCTGGGCTACATAGACATCCCACCCCCACGACTGGGTGAAAATGGTGTTCCTGGTCAGGATGACCCCGATGCACCTCGAAAAAGAAGCAGGACGAGGAAACAGGTGGCCTGTGAGATCTGTGGCAAGATTTTTCGGGACGTGTACCACCTGAATCGGCACAAGCTGTCACACTCTGGCGAGAAGCCTTACTCTTGTCCGGTTTGTGGCTTGCGGTTCAAGCGAAAAGACAGGATGTCCTATCATGTTCGATCGCATGATGGCTCTGTGGGAAAGCCCTACATCTGCCAGAGCTGTGGGAAAGGCTTTTCCAGGTAAGAGTGCTTGTATGGACCATTGGCACAGAGACCTAGGAAGCTGACTTTCCTATCCCTTGGAAATGTACTTAGGATAGTTTGACTGTTCCACTTTAAAATGTTTCAAGGAATGAGGCTTCCATCAGCAGTCTCTTGGAAGGGTTTAAAAGTAATTAAGACATTGAACTGGGAGTCAGCTGGCTTCTGGCTAACGTTCCCGGCTTTGTCCCAGAGTTGGTGTATGTGTGTCCTTGGGCAAATCAGTTAGTCTCTCCCTCAAATGACTCTTCTGTGAAATGGGTATTGAAATAATTACCTGTCTCACAGAAGTGTCTTGAGATCGCTGATGTGTAGGTAGCTTGAAGGTGCTGTTGAAGTGCAAAATAATACATCTCAAGATTATTATTTTTCTCGTATCCATTTTAAATTTTCTTTTTCTTAACTTCCCTTCATTTCTCTTAGTTCGTAATGTTTTTTATCACCCAAATGTGAAGGAAGAGGTGAGATTTCAAAGGCTGCAGCATCAAGTATCTTTTAATACATGATCTTTGTGTCCTTTGGGTTTACATCCTTCTGAAGGGGATCCTGTTTCTGCTCTGCAACATACGTAAGATCTGTGCATTTAATGTTGCTGATTTTTTGTTGTCGCTGTTTGTGGGAGCTAACTTAATAAGTAGTTTGGTACACGTAGTTGTGTTAGTGGTATCTTATAGTCTTGAGTTAACGAATTTGAAACTTTTTTGGAAGTTTGCCGCTCGCTTTGAGTGTAGAAGTAGTGGGGGGGAGGGGGAGGTACGCTCCTATTTCTGTACCAGCAGTCGGTTTTCTACAGCAGTTGATTTGCTCTAACATGAGGGAAGGAATCGAGATCTGAAAACAAATCAAAAGGCCACCAGGCTGTGTAAATGGCGGAATTTTGCCCCTGCTCTCTTTTTGATAGAGGGACTTTCTGTTATTGAAATAAAATTATGAAAATGTAGCCCCCCCCCTTTTCTTTTAAATCGGCAGTAATTAGGGATGCATCTTCATAAGGACTGCGGATTCAGTGATGGAAAGTCACAAAATGAAAAAATCTGTGGCTAGAAGTGAAAGTACTTTTCTTATTATAGCGCTACCCGGGATCATGTGCCAAGTTTTATTGTTTTTACTGACACTTAAAGATTTCTGCTGTTGATGTATGAAAGGTTTTTGTCATTAAGGGGAAGTGAGACATACACGTTGAGTTCTTATTTTCCCCAGTAAGTTAATGTGAACAGGCGGGAATGCTGTTACGGAAACGGTTTTGTTGTTAACTTTTGTATCTGTAAAACCGAAGTATGAATGAAAACGAGGGATTCTTAAGTTTCAGTATTCACTCTTAGGAGCAGCCGGAGGAAGTTGGAAGCGTGATGTCTAATTTTAGTCTCCTTTCCTGTATTCAGTAGCGCAGCACGTGAGGTTGCTGGGCTTGAGGTACCCACAAGGACCCCAACCAGTCTGTCCGGTTACACCGCTCCAGCCCAGCGCTAGAGCATCGGGTTTAAGAGCCTCACTGCAAAGTCCAGCCTATTTTCTGTCTGCAGTGCGTGAATTCCATCCCGTGCCCTCTCATTGGTGCAGCTGGGAAGTTGGGGGAGGAGAGGGTGGAGAACTTGTTTCCAAGCAGTTTTGGTCTCATACAATGAAAAGCTTTCTTCCCATTAGGAGAAACCCCCACCAGGACAATCTGCAGCTCTTCAGTCCTTTCTTCTTCCAAGTAGGCTTTGCTGGTTGTGAAGAATGGTCTAACTTTTTACAGTAATAATTTGCTCTTCCATCGCACCTTCTAGTTGGAACGTTCAGAACACTTTATTTGTATTAATGCAGTCTCCCTACCAAGTTGTAAGTTAGGAGTATTTTTTCATCTTGCAGGTGGAAAATGTGTCACAGCAATAGAGTTTAGATAGTCTTTTTGCAGGAGGTGCTTAAACTTGGCTTTTTACATCTGTGTTTAGGACATAAACCAAAAGGGTGTGATTTTCAAATATTCAGCGACTGTAAATCAAAGTGCCCTGATTGTTAAGGTCTAAATAGGATTTTGGACGGGGACATGCAGGCTTGAAAATCATAACTTGTATTTCCTGTTTTCTCTGATCATTCAGTCATGATTTCTTCCTGAGAAAATGCTGCCTTTTTAGCAAGTTGCAGAGGGTACATAACAAGGTAGAGCTCCAGTTGTTGGCAATCTGGTTCTTGGAAAGTTAAATATCACTACAATTGTCATAGATACAGCACTGGGATCTTTTTTTTATTTTTTCTTTTTTTTTCTTGTTAAAATTGTAACTTTATTTTTTGTATTTGTTTTAAGTGTGCTTATGTGTATTTTCCTTTAAGGCCAGACCACTTGAATGGACACATCAAACAGGTGCATACCTCAGAGAGACCTCACAAGTGTCAGGTAGGAGCCAGAGGGGTTTAGACTGATGTTGTGGGTAATGTTTGGCATTGCATTTACGTGTGCAGACAATTTTGAAGTACCAATAGAAGTACCATGTATATGTGATTTGGGATAAATGTTTGTAAAGAATAGTGTTCCACAGTGACATCTGCTTTACATCCCTCCCGCCCCCCCTCGCCTCACCTACAGCTTTGGTCCTCCTGCCTCTCCCCCTTCTACCAGATATTCTGCCCTGCTGTGCTGTCTCAGTCTCACCCTGGATCTCTTACCCAGCCACCTGGGCTTGGAGTTGATGTCACTGATGATTCCCTCCCTTTATTTTTAATTGCAGTTGTTGCCATCAGGAGGCTCCAATGCTGACTTCATTTTTTTAGAATAACTTTAATAAAAAATCAGTAAATTGAAATTATCATAACTTGTTAAGATACTGTTTTTTAAAATTGCATAGCCTTCAGAACATTGCACTGAGCAAAATTGGAAGCTTTTTTTATCTTAGGGAGAATATAAATAATGGCATCACAATATCCTTTGTTGTACAGTGTCATAATGTTGTATATAATTTTTTACAGTTAATAAGGTTTGAAAGAGGAACTGAAGGGAGATATTTTGTAATCCATTTATAGAAAGATTTAAAAGGTGCCTGAAACTATCAATTAAAACAAAGTTGAGAATCAGCTTCCACCATCACACATTGCCATCAGAGAGATGTTGGGCAAACTTTTAAAACAGTTGTTGGCTTCTGAAGAAATATTTAATATTTAAAGAAGCTGATGCAAGATTATTTTCTTTTTTTTTTCTTTTGAAGACAGTGAGGGTTAGAGGATTTTTTCTTCTAAAATATTTAACTGTGTTTTATGGTCCTAGACAATCCTACGTAACTGCTGCCTCCTGATCTGCATTGTTGCACGTTTTGACGCATCTATATTTCCTTCAAATTGTGAGAGTTTTGAAACAATTTGAAATTTTAAGAATCCTGAGAAGTTTTCCAGGCAGCTGGAGCCATCTAAAGGTTTCTTTTGACATCCACGTGATCTCTGAAAGCCCAGAACATTTGAAAGTCAGGCCACAGAGCTGTCACGTTGATTTAATTGTCTCTCCTGTATAAAGCCTTAGATTGGCTCAAGCTTCTTGAGATGATTTATGGGTTACAGATTTATACAAACCTGAAAATTCTACTCATAAAAAGAATTCACAATGTGGGGACAGCAAGAGGTCTGTGGATGAACTGATGATGAATGTTTGTGTCCCAACATGAACAGATGCTCATCAGTCTTTTGCTAGTTGATACCAAGACTACTGGATGAACACTGTTTACAAATAACAGGGATAGCTGTGAATTGTCCTTTGCCAGCTGATGACCGATAATTCTTTTCTAGTTCAACATTGATTCAAGAATATTAAATATCAACTCCGTGTGAATCAGAGGATATACTAAGAGCTCAGAAGAAACATGGAAGCTAAGATGGCACAGCCAAGCTCAACTCCATTTCCTTGCACACATGTATTTTGTGATAGCAGTTTCCAAGAACAGTCTTTCTCACTGTGTGTTATCTAAAGCGCCATAATACTGTATGCACTGTTCATTTCAGTTAAAAGGTACAGGCTATAGGTTGCAATCATTAAGACAGAGTTGAGATTGTCCTTCAGGCTTGGGTTACTCTTGATTTTTGATTGCTTAGCCCTGCAAAGTTAATTTTTCGTGAATCTTAAGGCGCAGAAAATTTGTTAATGACCTCTGTTGTGTCTTTGCAGAAAATGCTTTGCAATATCCTATCAGATTTAGAAAGTCTTCTTGAATATGCACAGATCTGCAATACATTGTAGAAACCACAGAAGGGATGGAGTCACTGAAAACTTGTTTCAAATATGAAAACTGATGAATAAATTGATAAAGTTCTCCCTGTGATTATCTCATAATAAGTTACACGTCTGTTCCATTATATATATCTAACACAGGATCTGACCACCAAGAAGGAAAATAGTTTAATACTAGCATGTTGTTTGCCCATTTTCCATTTTGTTTAGCAAATTAGCTCCCCCTGAGAGCAGCCTGAACAGCATTGAGCATCCTTTTTGAATCTGTTCAGTTCCTGTTGAAAATTCCTGTTATTGTCATGCTTTGTTTATGTTTACTGGAAAAGAGAATTACTCTGTCAGTAAACAGAAGAACACTCCAGAATCCTCTATTGTAATGGCATTTTTGGAATTTGTGCTCTGTTATGATTTAAACAAACTGGCTGTTTACCTGAGCTCTTAGTTATCTTTGCAAACTGGTGATATGTAATGTTTTGTTGGTGTGGCATCACAGTAGACTTTGGAGTACCAAAATAAAAGTGGGAAGGTGTCAACCCAACTTCAGAATAAATGAAACTATGAGAAACAGGACAATTTTAAGCTGAACATCCCTGCAACAGCAGTAGTTTTCAGTGCTTAGTTTGTAATCCTGCACTCATCCCCCTGAAATAATGGCTATGCTTCACGGATCTTTCACAAGTACCTTAACTTCTAGCACCTCTAGCACCTGATGCCAAAGTCTTGACTCCAGCTTTTTCATTACTGTTAAGATAGACTCAGATTAGGGAAGATCTCCACAGAGCCAAAACAGCTGAGAAATCAGATCCAAGAAGTTGCTTTGGTGTCCAGGCAAATGGCACTCTGGATCTTGTCCCTTGGATTGTTGCACTGGTGAATTTATTTTTTTTTTCCCCCAGTCTGACAGTTGAGTTCTGGCTGTAGGAGAAGGAGTGAGTCAGTTTTATGGCCAGAATGGGGCAGCTCAGTTACTGACCCCACAGGATGGGGTGAAGCTGCCAGCTTTGGCATGTCCTTGTATGAAAGTCAGGCTGCAGTTGGGGAGCAAACGGTGCTCTGAAAATCTGTGGACATGAAAGAACAAGGGGAGAAAACAGAACTTTGCTCATCTCAGAGACAAGACAGGTTGTTCATCTGGCAAATTAAATAAAAAAGAAAAATGCTGGTTAAATTAAAGCACAACTTAATTGGCATCCCAAATCCAGTGCATATCCCATTGATTTCAATGCAGAATGAGTTTCTTCCTGTCCTAATTTCTCTTACTTCCTGCCTATTAGCAGGAAAATGGCAGCCACCATGGAATAAGCTCAGAGACATCCACATCCATAGAAAAGTTGAAACTTCAAGAGGTATTTCTTAAACAATGTTTTTTAAACTTTATATATTCTTTTTGATCTATTTATATATCTGTGCAATGTTTGATAGGAAAGCACTGGAGAGTTTTCTTCTATGATTAACAATTAATGACAAATTCTTAGCACTCATTTAGCACTTCACATCTTTCATAAAATAAAACTTTTTTTTTCTCTATACCTTTTATAAATATTAACTATTTGAATATTAACTGTGGGGTTTTCTTTAACCCTAGTCCTGTCTCCAGTTGTTATGATTCAGCTAAACTGGTTCTTGCTTTCTCCACTGGACTTAATTATTGTTTTTGAGCTTCATTGCAAATATATTTATTATATAGCTTATCCAAAGGTGAGCTTTACACAACTCAGCAGCAGTAGTGAGAAATCAAACACATAAATTATTATATTGCTTTCCCCTAAGTTTCCCTTCCCTTCCCACCCCTGTGGGATGGATTTGGTTTTACTTCTGGCATCGCTGTATTTATGTGATTTGTCTCTGGTCTGCTTCTCATTGGCTAATGCACTCCCAGTGCTTGGCTATGGACCTTCCTGTGGCTCCATAGCTGTAGAGTTATTGATGATGGATCTCTTGGCTGTCATTGTTGATAGTCTAGTCATATATCTGTCATTGATATCCAGCAGATTGATTAGTATCAGTGCTGCAATCCTGCCCTAAGAGAGTGCTTACCTCTAAGAACGCTTTAGTAAGTGAAAGCTGCACCTGTTTTGCTCAGTGCTGTGTACTGAGATTACAAATGAAGAGAAATCTTTCATGTTCAAGAATTTGCTTCTTAAACCTCAATACTTGTAATTTATAAATCTTTGTCTGGTGGGCCTGGTTAAACTGTGTATGTTGCAGAAATCCAGATAATTTTACTGTTGACTTTTTGATTTCATTAAGTCCTGATCCTCCGGGGTGTTAAGTCTTGTACTTGCTGCAGAGCAGCCTCAGCTCCGTGGGAGTTTTCCACACTTAAGCATCTCATAGGATTGAATGAGTGTAAAGCCTGTTGAAATTGATAGGTGCTTTTCAGCTGCCTTCAATGGTTTTTGGATTAAGCTCTTGATTAACTGAATTTTGTATAATTACCTTATCCTCTTCTGTATTATCAATTTCACTTACTTGAATTATAATTTTGGAATTTTAGTAAGATTGCTACTTTAACAAGTCTTATCACTATTGAAACAGTGGTTTAATTACACACTGATATTTAAAAATAACAGCTTATACCCAGTTCCCAAGACAGTGAACAGCCTCATATTATTTCTTTGGGGGTTCTGGTTATCTCTCTTAAAACTGTGTTATTTTATGTGAAGTTGGTGTAAACAAAACACTGTACACTCTTGAATGTCACTGCTCCAGCTTGGTCTGGTCATTCTGATGTGGGTTTGCTTTTGTTTCTCTTCTTGCACTAGTGAAATGGTTTAGACTATAACTCTAATCCCTTGTGCAGCATATTGCTGGTGATTTATATCCCTTCACATATTAGAGTCAGAGCAAGCCTTTCAGAACTGGCAGGCCACTATAACAGGCTGTGGGCACAGCCTGCCTGCCTGCCCATTGCTAGAGTTATAAAAATGGAGGGAGCCTTCACTTATCATACGGATTTCAGCTGGAAAAGTGAGCAAATAGAATCAATATTATCTTATGCCAAATCAAGCTTGTTTTGTGGTAGTAAGTGGAATATGATACCTTGACCAGGGGTAAGTTAAAACAGATTACAATGTCATGCAGTTATTTTGATCTGCTCCATTTTGAGGCTTCACTTCTACAGTTTGTCTGCACTGCTGCTGTGGATACCAGGATGACTCTTCTACTGTCTCTCGTCATATTGTCATCCCAGATAATTCTCTGATCCTTTGTTTGTATGTCTTCATACTCCAAAAGAATTCTGTGTACTGAAGTTAGATTTATCTCATCAAAGAGTAGAATTTAGGAAAATTACAGAGAGGACATTTGAGTGGTTTAAAGTGATTATAATGGGTCAGTGAAATGGCAGAACTTATTGTAAACAGAGCAAAGTGGTTTCTGCTATTTCTTCTGTTAAATATTACTGAAAATTTTAGTATCTTCATCATCAGAAAGAAGCTAAAACCTTACAGGTCTATCTTGGTGTAAGTTTTACTGTCTGTAGTGTGTCAGAACTGTTTTCTTGCTGCTTTAATTCTTTTGAGGAGTAACATTACATCTTGTGCAATGTGTTGGTGTTCCGAATTTTTTATCTGGGGGAAGATGGCTTGTGCATCATGTAATTTTTTGTGTTTGCATAGGATCTAAGGTATTTACTCTAAAGAATACTAAATATATTCAACAATATCAGTGCTGTTAGCAGAGTTGATGAGTCACATGGTTCTCGTTATACCTGCAGACTTGTAATGCTTCCTTTGCCACTCGTGACCGGCTGCGCTCACACCTGGCATGTCATGAGGACAAAGTTCCATGCCAGGTGTGTGGGAAGTACTTGCGAGCAGCATATATGGCAGATCACTTGAAGAAGCACAGTGAAGGACCAAGCAATTTCTGCACTATCTGTAACCGAGGTAATGAAGAAACTGTTTTTTTATTCCAGTGGGATGGGACAACACTAGAGGGGAGTTGTAAGGCTGCATGACTCTCTGCAACAGGAGGAGGTTGTACCCTATCTGTCTACACACTGTGCTTTTCCTACTGAATACTTAACCCTGAAACTGACCGAGTATAGGTCTGGCCTTTTCACGTAGCAGAAACTCAGTTTAAATCTGAGGCAAATTTTGTTTGCTAAATAGCCAGATCCCTGTACAATAACCATGGTAAGTTGCCTTGCTGCTGTTCTACATATATCATCTTTTTTTTTTTTTCTATACCTGATTAGACTTGAACCCTTGCAGTCAGTTTGGGAGAAGAATGTTTTTGTAATTTTGAAATACACATCAAGTTGAAAGTCATACACTGAACATAAATCTACATTGTGTTACTAAGTTTTACTTAACCTCCTGGTGCAATAGAGTCAAGCTGCTTCTCCCTCTTAACACAAGAAATTGCTTTGTACTAATGTACATTTCTAAAACATATTTTGTAAAGAGCACTAGAAATGTGCTTTACCTTTATTTGTACAAATACAGCTTTACACTGTTGGAAGGGCCCCATAAAGATCATGAAGTCCAACTCCCTGCTCTATGCAGCACTATGTAAAACTAAACCATAAGACTAAGCTTGTGAAGCTTTTCCATCTCTTTGTGCTACTCTTCAGTTGGAGAGAGTTGGAAATTTAGGCTTTGTAGGATGTAAGGCAATCTGGAAAAATTGTTTTGATCAGTGGTGTCTTTTTTCTGAGGGATTAATTCACAACTTCAAAATGCCTTTTTGGCTCACACAGGTATACATAGCTAGTAGGTGTTAGAAGAGATTGCTGCTGTGTTTTGGGATCTTGTTTTTTCTGATGAGTCTTTTTTCCTGACATGTGTTGTTTTCTAGTTTAAGAGAGGTGAAATCTTTTGAGAAAATAAAGCTCTCTGTGTTTAATGTACAGACTGTTCAGGGAGCTTATGAGAGTTGATGAGTAATGAGACATTAGATTACAAAGGAGGTGTTTCCTAGTTGAACAGTCTGTAAATCCTGAAAGTGATGTTATCAGTGTGAATGGAAAAGGCATTTGGGTTGAAAATCTTCAGTTTTGAAGCTACAGGTAGATGGTGTGAAATGAAGCTTGCCCTCCTTCTCAGCTGAAGGCCTGGCTTCTAAAAAACAGTTTAAGCTTATCCCGATTATTTTTGTGACAACAGCATAGAAGATACTGTTTGAGATCCAGGTGCTATCCTGCTCTCCTTACGTTGAACATAGTGCCAAACAGAAACTGGGTTGGGAGGAATTGTCTTGTTTCCACGATTTGTAAGCTTGAATTTTAACCACTGGGTGTCACTGTAGCTCTTTGGAAATGGAGCCAGTGTGACAAAGACAGACCCGGCATTCAAACAATAAAATGACTGTGTGGTTTATTCACATTTTGCAAGTCTAAATGTACAGTGTCAATTTAAATAATATATACTTCTCTGTAGAAGGATAGGAAACCTGTTGTACAGCAAACTTTAAGCAACTACGTTCTTCTTACAGTTTGTGTATTTCATGGGAGTTGTCAGAATTATCTGCTGTGAATTTCAGTTTACATCAGGATTTTAAAAATGTAGTTATGAATACTGTTAAATTTCATAGGAAGTGTTAAAATTCATAGGAAGGGGAAGCTACAGACTGGATTTGTCAAAAATTATGTTGTAAACTCATTGTTTTATGCTGTTAATTTTGATTATAGATTTATGATCAATGACAGCAGAATTTTTAATCCCAGGTGTCCTAGAATCAAAGCATAATGTTCATTGTTTTAAATAGTTATTTTTTAAATTGTAGAGCCTGGTAAGATGAAGTGTAATGGAAAATTTCTGGATTAGAAAAATATATTTGGTAGGCATTGGTGCAGTCAGAAGTCATGCCCAGTAACCTGATCACAGCTGTGCCATGGCTGAAGTGCTTGTGCAGTGGGATTTTGTTTATTCTTCCCTTGGCTAATGTGCTGATGTATGTTTTAATTGAAACTTAGCTGGTTCTGGATATAGTAATTGTCAGCCTCTGGGTATAGTAATTGTCAAGCAAGAATGCTCTACAAGCTCAAGCTGCTTGTGGAGAGAATTTTGGATGTTGGCCACTTTAAAATAAAAGGGGGGATGAAAAGGTGACATTCCCAGTGTTAATGATAGAGCTTAGACTCCCTCAGTTTATCCCACTGGACTGAAGGCTTTTCTGTGGAACTTAATGAAGTGTCTCATGTTGTTTTAAAGGTTTAATCGGTTTGGGAGATGGGGATGGAACTCAGTACCTGGCAGAAAGCAGTAGCAAATAGTTTGCCATGTCATGTGCTTCATTTGTTTATCATAATTATTTCTTTTACAATGTGGCAGTATAATTCAAAAAAACTACCAGCAGTGATTTGATGGTTTTTCCAGGTTGTTTTCTTACTCAAGGTCTTTATGGTTAGAGTAATCACGGAAGCAATTAAATCTTGTTAAATCAGTGGTTCCGGGGGGGGGAAAGGGGCAGGGGGGAGGGGTGTTTGCCCTCCTGGGAATTTGGGGTTTGTTTTTCTTTCTTTTTTGGTTTGGTATTTGGTTGCTGTTGGTTTTTTTTTTCTTAAAGAATTTGTCTAAAATGTGTTTAAAAACCTAATCCTCAAGCCTCACATTTTTAGACAAATTCTCTTTAATCGGTTTAAATAAAGAAGACATGCTCCTGTTGCATTGCTACACGATCTTCTGTTACCATCCTTAGGAACTTTATTTGCTTGTGTGGGCTTTTTCAAAGTTCTCAAGAGATTAATGACTTTGTCAGGTCTAGAGCTGGTACTTAGTAATAACACCTACAACTCGAAAGTTTGGGTTTGTGTTTCAAACACATACACATTGTTTGTTTCACAGAATCAAATTAGTTAGGTAAAGGGTAAATATTCCAATCACAAATTAGAATTTATTTTTCATGCTGAGTTCTTGTACATTTCATTACATTGGGGGACCAGTGGAGTCCACTAAAGCAAGACACATTCTCCTCATGTTTCAGCTAAATCCAAATTACAATTATTGAACGAAGAGCATCCTGCAATTATTTCTATAGTTTATCTCCTTATAGATCTTATCTAAGAGATCAAGGGATAGGTCCCACATGTTTTTAATATTGATTCTTCTGGTATGAAGAAATAATCTGCCTTGCAAAGTAGAGAGATGTGTATGAGTAAAGCAATAAATACATTTCTGCTCTGAAAATACTGCCACTTTATCCTTGGGATTAGTCTGATTTTGCTCAGAAAAAGACTTTTAAGAGTGAAGGATTATGGTCTATAAACCTCCATCTTCCTAGGACAGGCATTCATAATTAAAGTCTGGTGGAGATAAAAAGGCCAGTGCTAAGTGCTTCAGGAATAAATTAGGATGAAAACAACCCCAAAAAAGTCTCTCTTTAAACAGTTTCCCATGAAGCAGTTGGCATTCTTATGGTTTTGATGGAAGTTGATGACTCACATGTTCATCTGTCAAGTGCATAAAGGGGAGCTAACACACTTTGCAGCAGTTTTCATTATATAAAACAATGTACTCTACAAATAGAACTGCAGAGTTCAGAAAAAATACTGTGTGCGCAGATTACAAGTTCAGATTTTCCTGTGTCAGTTGTGGTGTAGAAAAACACTGAATACCTGCATGTAGTCCTTTTTTAATGGTTGGCAGTGAGATTTTAATGCATTGCTGCATCAAAGAGGTTGATCTCAGCACGCATGTGGTTATTAGCCACATGTGTGAAATAAGGAAAGTACCTCACAGGTGGAAGTGTCACCATTATATCTGTATGCCATGCCCTTTTCTCTACCAGTCGAAGACTTGTTCTTTCATATCTACAGTGAATTTTTGGTATTTGTAAGAATATATTCTCTTGCTGCTCAGTGAGATTTTCAATGCAGCATTTTGTGTGTGAGGGTAGGTCTTGCATTATTTCGGGGGGTAATATCCTCACATTAATTCCCTGGATGACTTGGCCTTGTTGATTCCGGTCCATTGTATTTTGAGAGTCGTATGTTCTTGGTTTCTTCAGTTGCCATGTATCTACTTTTCTGTACTTTTATCTTCAACTCAGGGGTCCACAGTAACTACCTCTTGTTCATTCTCAGCAGCCTGCCCCTTTTCCCTTCAGCAGGTTGCTATGGAGTTCTTGCTTTGCAGGTCCTGTATATATAATTCTTAATAATCTCTGGGTAAAATTTGGGGTAGAGGGACATTCTGTGTGCTAGGCACAGGGAAATCTAGTGTAAAGCCACATTCATTACTAAACTCAGCACCTGACACTAACAGCTGCAGTCAGAAAATCCAGACACCCAGAGAGGTGTGTAGTATTTGGTTTTCAGCCTTCCTAATAAATTATTATATATCATCAAATGTAAATTTATATCACTATAAAAATGGCTTTATGGTAGAATATCTACTCATATTTTAAGGAAATTATTGTTATGAAAGTTCTCTTGCAAGTACTTGTGCTGAAAATGCTATATTGGTTTAAAAAAATCTAGGGCTTGGGTTTTCTCTCTCCAGAAAGGGGAGCTACAATTCTGGGTCTGTGGTGGTGAACCTTGTGTTGTGTTCTTAGTTGTTAGTGGAAAACGTTTTTAACGTGAAAGTGCCATAATACTCTGTTCAAAGTATAACGGAAAATTAAGCTGGTTGGTAGTGGTAGCTTTACCTCTGTAGGAAGTCCTAAAACTCTTTCCTCCTTGTGCCTTGTGTATGGTTCAAATGTACTAGTAGTAATTGCAAATCTTATTGAGGTTGAATTTAAAAACATTACAAAGTATATGTGAGATAATTCATTGCGTTAAAGAAAAACTACACATTTGTGAGACTTAAAAAAACATTTTAAAAAGCACATGCACAAATATAAAAAACTGGTTTGTTCAGAAATCGTTTGATATATATGTTTTTATCTTCAGTGTTTGGCACTTACAGATCAGAGCTAATAAAAATACTGATATTTATTTTTAGTACTTTTTGTTAACTGTAGACAAAATATGAGTTCTAGTATATTTTTTTAAACTCAGGATGAGCTGACTGCAGGAAATTATTTTCAAAAATTACTATTGAGCAAAACTGTATACCTTAAAAAGTCAATAGTTACAGCTTTCTGCTTTCTAGACCTCACTGTCAGTGCTAGAAACCTAAGGGAAAAGTGCACTAAACCAACGAGGGTTGTTACTGGATAGCATTCCTTCAGATCTTAACAGCACAAAATCAACTAATTGGAACTATCTTCCAATGTATTACCAGATAACAAAAGCATTTTTAATTAAAATAAATAAAACAATAGAAAAATGGTGAAGAGACATGGGTGCCTTTTTGTATGATGTCTCTTCTGCCTTTTTTTCCAAAAAGTTTCATGTCACCTGCTAGGTTTGCTTACACAGAATTTGTTTTTTGAGGAGGCTGTTCTCTCTTTGTGACTAACAAAAAGCAAACTCAGTCTGATGAAAAGTGTGCATTGCATTATTGCCTGATGATGGCAGGACTCCTATGTGAGCATGTCAGAGGGAACTGGTGGAACAGCTGCTTTGCAATAGGAAGCAGGAACAAGAGAAAGATTAAAGGAGCAGGGAAGGCAGATGTGTGTCTTTGCTGGTGGCAGGATCTCATCTCCTTTTATCTTGTTTAGGTTTCTCCTCTGCCTCCTACTTAAAGGTCCATGTTAAAACCCACCACGGTGTTCCCCTTCCCCAGGTCTCCAGGCACCAGGAGTCCATCCCGAATGGGGGAGCAGCGTTCCACTGCGTCAGGACCTATGGCATCAAAGGCAAGAGACTCGCTGCTCTGCACCTTGCTGCTCTGTGCAGAGCTTTGTGTTGTGGGGTGTTGGGCTGGGCACGAGAAAGGGGAGGGAGGAAGGACAGGGAAAATATTGGAGAGAAGTTTAGGGAGATGCAGAAAAATTCCATAGCATCACATAGGATGTAATACCTGTCATTGGAGAGCCGATTTAACAAGTCTAGGGGAAGGAAATGGACACATAAGAGTATGTGAAGTTTTGGCAGCTTCTTCGATTTGGAAGATTGAAAAAGCCATGTTAGTTCATCTTGACCCTCTTTCTTGGAGCAGTCAGCATCTGAATTTTGCCTGAGGGCAAGTTCATTACTCCCACTCCACTTGAATCTCGCGTCAGTCAAACCCCGTTTCTGGTTCTGATAGGAGCCATGCTGTACCTGCAGCCAGCTGTCTGTAGCTAAACTTACACTTCTAAATGCAGTTGTTGGGGAGGAGAGGTAAAGGGTGATAATATTGGTGCGGATGGACGTGAGTAGTGGTGCTTTCTTGTTGGTTTTGACATTCATTTAACTTGGTGGGGGGGAGAAAAAGATGTTATTGTAAGCATAGCTGAGGAGTATTTAACTTCTGAATAAGCAAAGCAGTGTGTTTACCTGTGTAGAATAGGGTTTTGCTTCTTGGTTTGAGCTGTCAGTATTCCCAGTGAAAGTGAAACATCAGAAAATTCTTCAAAGCTATGGTTGTTCTGGTTTTTTTTCTTGCCCAGGAGAACACAGCGGGCTGGGTTAAACAAACACTGTGCCAGCAGAAAGCTCGAGTTGTGTAATTTTTTTCTGTTGAAGTCTTGATAGATTTACTACAGAAGCCCTTTAATTTTGGGTGGTGTGCTGACTTAACAAGAGATTTATTCCAGCTCAGTGGTGTATTGATTTCATGCATATCCTGTTAGGTTTGTAATGCTGAGTCCAGAGTAAATCTGTCTTTTGGGTTGTGCCAACTGGTTCTTTGGTCTCTTAGAGTTGATGGTAGGTACAGCCTGTTTGTATTCAGAGGCTCCTTCAGTGAGCATGTCTGGGTTTCTCACGCTCATTCACATGCACTGAGCAAAAAAGTGTGGACAAACTTCCTTGGCATAATGCCAGAGGAGAATGGAGAAGACTCCAAACATACCAATGGCTTTGCCAGGACATATATCCAGATAACTTAAATAACATCCCTAACCTCTCTGCTGTTTCACACTGCAGTATTTAAAGACAGAACAATTTGAGGTTGTGAAGTTAATTTCTAAGTGTTGCACTTGTGAAAAAGAGTTCCTCGAGACTAAATGAAATTGCACTTCTTTTAAATTGCAGTAGCTCACTGCTGTTTTACTGAGCGTTTCCAGGTTTCTTCATATCTTACTGCAGCCTGTTGTACTTCATGAAGTTTCTAGGCTCTCCCCCAATGTATCAACAGCATTTCAGAAGTGTGCAAGTGAATTGCACAGTCGAAAACTCATCATTAGGTCCATCCTTTTATAGTGTCTGAGGTGTAAACATTGTGAGACATTCTTGGCATTCAAGACGTGTTACATGAACCAGAGACTCATTATGGTTGCATTCAGTACCATGACAAATCCCTAATGAAACGACAGCTGTTGCTCTGATAGCAGCCTGGTGGTTTGGAAAGGAGACCTATGCTCAAGGGCTTTAGGATATGAGGGATTGGATGTTAAGTGTGTATCATTCTGTTGTGACAGGCATTAATGTGGTCAGATGGTAACCAATCTCATTTATTTTAATGCACGTTAAATACCTTCCTTTTGGAGCTAAGATTCTGAAAACTTCTCTCTTTTCTTTTTACCGTAGAAGGCCAGAAATGTTCACATTCGGACCCGATTGAGAGTTCTGATTCATATGGAGACCTCTCTGACACCAGTGACCTCAAGACTCCTGAGAAACAGAGCACCAATGGGTCCTTCTCGTGTGACCTGGCAGTCAGCAAAAACAAAATGGAGATGGAAGGAGAGAAGAAGTACCCGTGCCCTGAATGCGGCAGCTTTTTCAGATCAAAGTCTTATCTGAACAAACACATACAGAAAGTGCACGTCAGGGCCCTTGGAGGCCCACTGGGGGACCTGGGTCCTGCTCTAGGATCCCCCTTCTCACCCCAACAGAACATGTCTCTTCTGGAGTCGTTTGGGTTTCAGATCGTCCAGTCAGCATTTGCATCATCCCTAGTGGATCCAGAGGTCGACCAGCAACCAATGGGGCCAGAGGGGAAATGAGATCAGTTGGATCTTAACAAAGCAAAGCAGCAGTCTGGCTATAATGATAAGATGCTGTGAATGAAAGAGGAAATAATGAAATTTGGTTCTATAGCTGAGAATTTTTTATTCATTTTAGCTTCCTTCTTTGTCTCATGCCCTACCCCACCTTTAAACCTTCACTGGGGAGAGGGAGAAAATGCTTCTTTAGCTGATAAATTACAGAAGATGGTGGCCTTGAATAGGAGACATGACCCAAAACAAATGGAGCGTTAGAGGCTGCTGGTGTTGTTTTCTTTGTGTTCTTCAAGAATAATCAAAAGTTACCAGCACTGGTCTGAGAATGAGACAGTCCTAGTGACCAAGGCACCTGGGGAGCTGCAGCTACAGGGAGCTGTGATTTTGTTCTCTCTCTATTCCCCTGCCCTCCCTAAACTCCCCCAGAAAAACAGTAAGTTTAAAAAACAGACCCATTATTGAATATAACGTTAAGTAAAATGCCCCATGGTTCCTAGCAGGTTACAATGCAGTTGTCCTTTTAAAACCAGAAACATTTAAAGAAGGTGAGAGAATTTGAACCCCTTCTGCCTTTGTGAGGCTGTGAGTGCTGCAGCAGGACTGAACTGCTGAGAAAAATCACCTTTCAGAACAGGTTGTTTTTATTACTTTTGACCATTAAACTTGCTGTCAGGTTTTTAATTCTTTATTATTATTATTTTAGGACCTGTTGTAGTGAATTGCTACTGAAAAGCCAGTCTAAGGCGATACACAGAGCACTCGTAAAGCAGCAGTCACATTAGGGTTAGTATGATTTTTTTTTTAGATGTACCATAATTAATAACTTGGCTAGTTGGTTGTTTTAAGTCTATGAAAGAAATAGTTTTTATGAAAATAAAAAAAAAAGAAAAAAAAAAGGAAGGAAGAATACCATTACAGTCTGGTTGACTGGTGCTCATTTTTCATGTGGGGACTTAGGGGATGAATACGATCAGCTATCGGGTTAACACTATGTACCACTGACTTGTTTAGTGTGAATAAACCCAGGGGTTCACAGAGTGATTTCGGTTTAATTGGATTGGACTCTATTAAAGAAGCTAGTATGTTACTTTGCATCCCCTCGTTTTGTCTGGTTTTTGAGCAGTTTAGCCACCTGTCCAAAAGGTGTGCAAATGAGAGCCAGTAAATAATATGTGAATCCCACTCTGCACTGTGCCGTATTCTCAGTGAGCTGGGCTTTTTGGCCAGTTGTGCTCTCCTGATCTGTCTCTAGTCAAGTTTGCAAAAGCCACTGTTACTCCTTTCTTTTCCAAATGAGATGGAAATTGCAAACAGCATATCTTTGAAAAAGAATTGATTACGAAATGCAAAGAAGCTGCACTCCAGGCTGTTGGACATTCCATTTAATCTGAAAATACCACTTGTGCAGAAATAATGTCCTGTCTTGATCCTCCCTTTCCTTCCATGTAACTAGTCAAGGTTTTATGTACCAAACCCAGGTATAAATGTTGTTTAACACAGGGTTAGGAGTTAGGAATACTCTGAGTTTTAATTATGGTTCTGCTGTTGATGCTCAAAATCACATAGAACAGTTTCCTGAATTTATTCTTTAATTTCATATCTGTGAAGAATCTTCTCTGCATCGCAATTATGGAGAGAGTTATTGAGCAAAGGTTTAAGCAGGGATTTGGTAAACTGCTTTGTATATTGAATGTTTCTAAAAAGGCCACTCTGAAGAGCCCATGTCCTGCACCAAACTTGCATCCCATGAAACAATATCTATCTCCATCATTAATACAGTGCTGGAGCAGGACAGACCCTCTTGGACCAGGTTCTCATTTGCTGCAGGAGATCTATCTGTGTAAACATGCACAGAGACACAAAGTGTTGTTGTACCACAGCCTGCATTGCCCAGGTGCTTCTAATCCAAACCCTGCAGCTGATGCTTAACTGATATTCCCAGTTTGTTTTTATGTTAGAATTAGAGAGGCCTTTGTAAGTATATGGATTTTGGAATTCCATTCTAAATTCTACAGAGTTAGAAGACCTAGATTCCCTCTTGTAAGAAGCTACTTTTTGTACTTGCTCTCAACTATTATAAATCAAGGATGAATAATCAATGGCTTTCTCTTTATAGCACCAGCACTTTCTAAATTGAGAGCATGTTGCAGTGGACTTGATGTTTTGCTATTAATCTGTGTTGGGAGACTGAAGGACATGTTCTTCTCCAGTCATCTCCTCCCAGAATCCTGGAATAGGTATGAGCCTCATTTGAAAGGAAAAACCAGTGAAACAAGCAACCAAACCCCACCACTAAAGCTTCATGGAATTGCTGTTGTTGTACTGGTAAGATTAGTAGACAGGTAAAAACAGAACATCTTAGAAAAGTGACAAAACATTTTAAAATACCTTACAAATCTACTGCTGAGACAACCTTGTAAGCTGCCAAGCAAATCAGGAGAGAGCAGGCTTTCCAGCATAACAATTTGTTGGGATTAGCAAATGCAACTGCAGTCACTGATTTACTAATAGGTCATAATTAATCCATAAAGGAAGTTTCTGTTGAACTGAGGCTGTATGCTGAAAGACAGAAGTTTTTGTCCCCAATGTTCCTATATGCACTCAAAGGAAGTGCATTAGTTATAAAATTCAACTCCAAAAGCTAAGTCTAGAGTATAGAATACTTTCATCCTACATTTAGCTCCCCTGACTTCAGTGCTTACAAGTGGGTTGAATTTCGGCTGTATCTATCAGAATTTAATTTTGAATGCTACAGAATTTGACCTGGTGAAACAAAAGCCTTTATCTGAAAATGAAGCCTTCGAAAACACTGTGTATTCTGTTTGTCAAAGAAAATGCTTACTAAGTTGTCATGAATACATTGAATGAAAACTACTTACTTCTCAGTCTAGTGGACACGGAAACAATTAGGCAGGAGGTTAACAATCCTGAAATGACAGTTCTAGATCATCCTAGTGTAAATGGGAGAGATTTGTACCAACACAGGAGGCTGGTGCAGGCTAGTGCCAGTAGGAAGTTGGACAGATCTTTAGCTGTGCTTTTTGCTTCTTTGGGGGCATACTGTTCCATTCTGGACAGTAGTTTAATCTACATGCAAATTCTTTCTATTCTGTACTTTGGGAAATGCCTGTTTCTCATAGAACATGAGGCCGATCCAAACAGAAAACGCAGCCTCACAAGTTCAGAGTTCCAAGGGAAGTATGTAACATGCCTTGAGCTGCAGCTTGTTGCTGTTACATTTTATTTTTAATTGGTGTATAAGTGTATAGATGATAGTTCTGATTTTGGGCCATCCTCCCTTCATTGCCTTCCCCTTTGGAGGGACTGCAAGCCAGTTTGAGTTGGTGCACATGTCAAGAAGGAAACTTCAATTCATGCAAATTTATATAATCAGACTTGTAGTATTTGTTTGTATTATAGGAGTCCCATAACCTCTCATCTGAGGCTCAAGCCTTGTGTATTAGGTATGATTAAAACATCTTTAGTCATTCATAATCTAAATATTAAAGACAGACAAGAACGGAATAGATGCTTGTAAGAGAATGAGTGAAAGATAACGGACTAAAAACCACTTCCATGCATGCTTAAGTGTTGTCTTAAATGTGGGGGCACAAACTTCTCTGGTTTCTTTTGTTGCCTGAATTTATAAATGTTAATCCAGAACAAATGCAAGGTAAACCAATTTAATGTGAATTTACTCCATACTGAGTTAAATTAGGTGACGTGACCTTGCATTTGTCATGTCTTAAATGTGTGCAGTGTGGCTCACGTGACATGTGGCAATGTGCATGTGAGCACTCAATCCTAAGGGATTTGCCCATGATGATATGGGAAATTGATAGCAGAACCAGAAATTGAACACAGATTTTTCCTTCTCTCAATCCAGTGCCTTAATTATAGTAGGGCAAAGTATTATATGTTGGGGGATGGGGTTTTTTTGGTTTTTAAAGCCTAGAACTATTAAGATGGTGTGGAGTTGGTCTTCCTACCAATCTTTTGAATAATTGTAAACGCCCAGTCACAATTTTTGACCTGTTTGAGTGCCAGTGACTTAGGGAATATTTGTTATTTCCCATGTATTCCCTGAAATTATTGTTCCTCCCTCAACTGCTGTCAGCAGTAAGGAATGACTTGAATAGAAGAGCTGTGTAACTGAATGTCTATAACTCAACTAAGTGAATTGCTAGTATGAAAGCTAACCTAGATTTTGTAGGCTCTGTTGTAACTTTAGTGTCTTGTTTTTTCACTAAATCTTTGTTCCTAGAATTCAGTATCTAAACTTAACGTCTTGAGTCGGGAGTGGGGTACCACTTTCAGCTTTAATTTTTTTTAAGGTGCTTGCTTGAGGAAGTAGATGCCAAAGTAAACTTCAAAGGAACTCCAGACTTCAGTGTTGGAAGAATGAATGGAGAGCAAGAGCTCTCCTTGGGTTTCATGAGAGATAAATGGACAAAGTGAAAAACAGCCACCAAAATTCTAAGTAATGAAACAGGAAAGGCTTTTGATTATCACCCACAAAAATAATAAAATATTTTCAATCATCACCATGGCATAAAGTCTGAGAGCAAGTGCCAAACGAAACAATGTGCTGGCTTTTTCAGCTTTATGATTATACCTTACGAGCATTGTCAATACCTGAATGTAAATTAAGCCAGCTTAATACTGCTCATCTTTTTCTTGGACACAATACCTGAGTTTAATTTGAACAGAGCAGAAGCTCACAGTGAATCTCTGAGCTTAGGCTCTCAGTTCTACCCTGAGAGACAAAACAAATGAGCAAAGAGGGAGGAAAAAAGCTCACGAGGAAAACTTAAAAAGGAAAACAAATTCTGGAAGGCTCCAGTGTCTCTTAAAAGAGCCACATTTTGTCATCCTGAACATCCTTTTCAAAACAAGATCCTTCAGCTGTTGTGAATGAGCCCTTGGGAACAGATTTGGCTTCTAGCCCAGTCTGCTGCAGCTCCCTGTCCCTGTGAGAAGGCAGCATGTTCCAGAGGACTGAGCCTGGCACCCAGAGGGAGGGGGGCAGGCAGTGCTCCTGGGCTGCAGCCACAGGTACTGCTACAGACTCAGCACCAGCACTGGCAAAGTGTCTCTGCCTGCTGCCTTGATCCTCTCTCCACACATCCTGTGCAGTGTGGAGCCTGCTTGGATGTGTGGAGCTCTGCAAATAGCTGCTGGCTGTGAAACAAAGCAGGGAGCTGTTTGGCTAAGAAGAAAAAAGAGAAAGCACCACTTTAAAAGAGTGCTATGACATAACTGCAGTGATGCAGCCCAGGAGCAGGAGCCCTGGCTGTGAGGGGTTGTGGTGATGGTTGGAATGGTTATGGCACATAAGTGAAAAAACCACAGCTGTGCATTCTGTGGTGGCAGGCAGTGATGGCCGGTTTGCCAAGAATTAACACCCTGTGTCATCTCTAGCCTCTTCCTGTGTTGTGTTCCTGTCTGTAAGATGAGATGATGATAACCTTTGGGTAAGAATGTGCCAATATTTAATTGAAAATATTTAATGCCAAATTGTCCCGCACAACTGTGCTGCTGAACTCTGTCACAAATGTTTGGCCTCACTGACTTCGGGTGTAATGCAAAGTTAAACAAACATTTGGCCACATTTTTTCCTGAAAGGTGTGATATTTAAATTTATTTAAAGACTGCCTGGCACTATTGATCTGCTCTCAGGGTTTATGTGAATGAAGCTTCTCCTGGGTGGCCTCCATACTTGTACTGCAATTTTGGAGACCTGGAAGTGCTCTGAGCCAAGATATGCTGAAGGAAGGAGGTAGCTGGAGTCTCACTGATGTTCCAGTGACTCCCTCCCAGCTCCTGTGTTCTATGTGGACCATGGAGTCACTTCATGCAGCCACTGGCAGCCATAAATGCTCTTGAGCATCTTGCAGTCACATAGTGACCTTGGGTAAGTGATTTTATAAGAAATCAGTCTCATGCTTGCTAATACCTTTTTGGCTGCTGTGTCTACAAACTGGTGCCTTCTCCAGGCAAATTTTACATGCCCTCTGCAAAGTTGTGAGACTTGACTGCTGGTTCTTAAGGATCAACCAAGCCTTGCTCTTGGGCTCAGAATTTTTCTTCGGTACTGTTGTAATCTGAAAGTTTGCTGCAATTAGTGCAAATACCAGAGTAAGAGAGAAAATAAAAGGCTGTTCTTAGATGTCTTGTAGAGTGAACAACTGAAACATGAGTGTGGGATGAGCCAGGAAAACTGGTATTTTTCCCTGGCTGCACGCCATATGGAAGAGACAGTGCCTTGGAAGGGAAGGAGCAGAACAGTTTGCCATTGGCTCTGATGAATCCCAATCCTGCTTCTACTGAAGTTGTTGGGAATCTTCCCGTTGTCTTCAGTGGAGCAAGAAAGGATCTTAGGTGAGGATGGATGACTCTTTCCCTACTTGAATGAAGTCTCTTGCCTATTTATGGGCCTGCTTCTATTGAAACCGAGCCTGTTTTAGCCTTTTTGGGTTCTTAGGGACCTGTTTGTATAAAGCAACTTACCTACCTATCTTTTTTTTTCTATTGTGTGTATTTTTTGTATGTTCTGTTGGAAGGTGAAGCCTCTGTAGAAGGGGATACAAAACCTGATTTTTAAATAGTAATAAACCAAAAGAGAATTAAACTCTGCAGGCTGCATGCATTCATTTCCTGAAGATGGAGAGTAGAGACCATGAGTGCACAGAGAGGGCCTGGATTTGTTGTATCTGGAAATCTTCCCCTTTTCAGAGAACAGCACACTTCCACAGCTCTATATGAGAATTCATAATGTGATGGGCAGGTTGCAAAAGTGTGTATCAGGATTGCCTTACTTTGACTAGGAAGTCCTTACTCTGGCATTGTGTGGTGAGATTTCTTGTTTTAGCATAAGGGGATGGAGTAACAAGTATCAGTGAAATAAGACTGAGGTCACATAAATAGAGTTTTGCTTCTGGCCTGCCTACCTCAGGTGCTGGGGTGTTGGTCAAATGCAGAGTGTTTTAACTCCACACCCTTATATACTAAAGAAATAAGTGCAAATGTTAAGTGAAACTTTATTAAGCCTTTGTTTCTTCCTGGCTTTTTACCTGCTTTTGGTGTTACCAGTTAGAGCCTTAACTTTCTAAAAGAATGGCAAACTCAAGACCAGAATAACAACAGAGGTTTGCCCTGTTCTGTAAACATACTTAAAGGAACAGTGTCTTTGCTTTTGTAAATAGATGTAAAAAAGTCCACGTGCCTATGTCAGTCATGGAAAAGGCTATCTGTGCATGCTTATGGCATGTGTGTGACCCAGAGAAAACACAGATTTGCCTTTCTACAACAGGAAAGAAAAGGCAACATCCCAAAATAAACAACTCCCACAGCTGAAATAAAATCCAGATTTGTGAGCTCTGCATTGTAAATGTCCCTGAATCCTGCACTTTATGAGGCAACAGCAGTAGCTCCACTGCAAGGTTTGGTCTCTGCTTCTCTGCTCACATATTGAATTACAGAGACCCATTACAAAATGAGTCTCTGCTTCTGCTCTTATGCTGATGATTCCAGTCCTAGTCTCAAAGCCCTATGGAGAGAAGAAAATACATGTTTGGCTTTTTTATGTGTTCAGGTTTATAACCTTACAGCCTTTTCGATGGCTTGGGATAGAGGTCACATGAGTGGTAGTGCTATTTAGAGAAGGAGTTTTGCATATTTAAGTGCAATTTTAACCTCATGTTTTCCACAATGAAATCTTAACTATTACTGTGGTCATATTCCATTATTACTGAGGTTTAAACACCAGAGTTTTGGGCATTCACTGTGAAATTGGCTTCCATGATGAATGAAAGATTGGTAGAAGGATATTTAATAATCCCATCCAATTCACTGGAGGTTAATTTGAACAGATACCAGAACAGAAATCTTTATTCCTTTTGACTGAAATCTCCAGATGTTCTAATGCTGCCTTTTCACATTTCTCATGTGCAAATAATAAACAATTATTTTTAGATAGGCATTTTCTGACAAGAACGAATTGGGTTATCAGGCTGCTTAGCTTTGCCAGGTACTGCTGGGCACAACTATGGTTTGAGAAACAAGAAAGTTACAAAGGTACATTTATACCTTAAAAACAACTAAACAACACATTCTCCTATTTTAATGAATTTCTGCATTAATGCTTATTTATGCTTTCATCTAAGTCAGCACTACACATGTAGAACTTGAGAACGTCTTCTGCATATCTGTCTCCAGGATTCCTTCCCTTACAGAACTATTTCATAAGGTAAGTATTGGATGTCTGATGCTTCCAAAGTGCTTTGCAGACATATAATAATTTCTGCCTCTCTGACATAAGTAATATTAACATGGGAAACCAAAGCAGAAGATTGCCTAAGGTCAGGCAAAGATCAGTTAAAGAACTGAGAGTAAAGCTTCTGTTCTTGGCTCGGACTTATGTGTTCTCTGAGTAGATCACAGTATCTTTCAAAATAGCTTCCCTTCCTCCACCCTTAGAAATGTGTGCTCTGGCTTTTGTCAGTAGCAGCCTGCATATGTAGCAAAAAAACCCCAATCAAACAAACAAAAAACCCAACAAAACCCAGTGCAACTGGAGACTAAAATGTCTTTAGACAGCTGTACCCAAATCCTAACAATATTGCTATGGTTTTGTGGTGCCCTGCTACGAGACACACCCACCCGTTGGATAGCAGGTAAAGCAATCTGTGATCCAGATATCGGATCCAGAGATTGGAATGCTGCAGCCAGGGGAAGAGCTGAGGGATGATCCATGGGGACCTTCACCACTGCTACAGTGGGCCACTGTGATCACAGATGTCTGTCAGCACTTGGGCCCTTCAAAACTGAGAAAACTGGAAAGGCACTGGGCAGTTCTTGTCAAAAAAGGACAAAACTGATGCTGTTAGAGAGGACTCAGCGTGTGAAATTTCTTAAGTCACTGATTGCAGAGAGTATTTAGTGCTAATCTCTTAATGCTGGAGAAGTGTAGCTGTGGTGCTTCTCCCCAGTAAACAACAGGATCCAGATTGCCCTCCCGAGGCCTCTGGCCTTTTATTACAGCCTACAGAGAAAACCCATCTGAGAAAGCACTCTGAGCTAGTGGAGCAAACTCTGAACCAGTCTGAACCAGTTCAAATATCGCATATGGTTGTTTTGCTTCTGCAGACTTCCTTGTTAGTCCTTGGAGGCTGTGGCTGGCATTTACTTAGCAATAGCTCATGCTGTCAGACTGAAGGGGGAGGAGAAAGCCTCTCCTTGAGCATGTCAGCAGGGCAATGCAACAGTGCCAGCAGATACTCCTGTCTCTTCACACCGACTCCTTTGTAGTCACTGCCTCTGTCTTGATTTTTGGTTAGACTTGACTCAGTTTCATAAAGTCAGTATCTGATCCTTTTGTTGCAGCCCTGATGTTATTTTATTACATTCAAATTTTATCTAGGTTAGAAATTAAACACATTTGTTTCCAACTCCTACATCATTGCTTACAGAAGGCTTTTTACAGGTGAGACCCAGAGTTATTTTCATGATCAAGAGAGAGGCAGCAAAGAAATAAAACCCTGCTTCTGCTGGAGTTGCAAGTACTGAAATACTTAAGAGTGTTTAGTAACATTCGATGCTTGCAGCTTTTTAAGCTTAAGCACAAACTGCTCTAATATTCTGTTCATGATGAGGTATCAGAATTGTATTGTCCTTATTCTCAACCATTGCCATTTATGAAAGCAGAAAATTGAGAAAAACAAGTTTTGGGGAAAACTGGAACAATTATTTTGGTTACCTAGGAAGAAGAAAGAGGAGGTTATGGGAACATGACATATGTCCTGTTACAAGGAGGGCAATGGTCAACTTTTTCCATTTTAAGCAATCCTTGTTAATTTGGCTAGGAAAGATTACTCAGATTAGAAAACTCATTTTGTTTACTCCATTCAGTGTCTTATTTAGTAAGATTAAGTAATAAAGCATGTTAGTTCTTGCATAGCAAGTTAGATGAACTTCTGCCTGGCAAGATCTGAACACGCTTGGCTGTGGCCAGAGAAGGAGGGTGGGTTTGATGGCTTCTTGTGGAGTCATTCCAGAGCTATAGACCTGGGGCTGCCTCCCTTGGCACAGAGTGCTGTGCTGTATGTTAGATTCCTTTTTTTGTTTGTTTGGGTTTTTTTTTTTAAATCTCAAATCACTTTGAATTTTTCCACAGGTGAAAATGTAGAACAAATAAACAAGAAATAGCAGCTGACAGACAGGAGAGAGAGAAAGCAGACATTGTTCATTCTGGAACCTGTATAAAGAAAGGTACCAGCTCACAGCTGAAACTGGTTCACACTGAGTTTAGGGAAGATGTTTAATGTGCCTCATTCCTAAAAATGTGTATATTCTCCTGTAAAACGTGGGGATGTGTTATGATACATATATGTGTATATACCAACAGACATATAAGAGTAAACTATGTGAGGAAGTAGCTGCAAAGCTATTAACTTACTTATAGTTTGGATAGTTTAAAATCAAGTCCTAGGAAACAATGTCATGTTTAATCTCTAGAAGTGTAGCAAGAAGAACAAACCCATTCCCAAGCAGTGGAAAGAGCAATTGAGTCTGCCTCTGACAGCTGCCACCTGGCATCCTATTAAACTTAACTCTGCGAAACTGCCAGGCATAAATCTTCCCTCATCCTGGAGAAAGCTAGAGATGAAAGAAAAAATTATGCTTAGAAGTCAATTGTGGGAAAGACTTTGATCTTTACCATTAATGTGAAGGTTTTTGCATTTCTCCCAGATTCCCCATTGTCCTTCTGTGGACTAGAAACTCAAATTGTTTGCTGGAACTTGGCTGGGTGTAATAAGAAGTGCAAATTTATCTTGTTGCATAGTAGGAGAGAGAGCTAGGAAGGTCTGAGATTTGTTTCCACAGAGATTACTGCAGTTCTTGGGTCAGTATGTACAGAAGGAGGTGTTTTCTGTGCTAGGTGGCATGGAAGCATTAGTCAGTCTCATGAAATGAGCAAAAAGACATTAATTGTGCAGGTTGGCAGTCCATCTGCAAAGTTTTGAACAGGCAGTGCCTCTGGATGCATGTGTGGCCCTGCAGTTCCTGCTGAATGGAATTTGTCCCATAAAATCTGATGAAGAGCTATTACAAACAGGCGGCTTGATTGAATAGCCCTTATTAAAAATTCTTGCTGACTCCAGTTAGCCTTGCCTTTACAGAGAGTAACTGGAGAGCATTAGGAATGCAGTAGCAGGGTGTCTGTGCAGAAAATGAGCATAATTGCACAAAGGCTGCATCTTAGCTGGTGATGTCAGTCAGGACTGGCACATACAGTTGGTTTTCGGTTTCCTGTTTTGATTTTTTGCAACCATTTTTTTAAAATCTGACATTGCTAAACTAAATTTTCTGTAGTGGTAAATCATGTTGTTAAAGCGTGAGACACACAAATGTGTGCTAAGACCTGTGGTTTCATACTTGGCGGTAGTGCTGCTTAATTGACCTGTTTCCTCATTATCCATCTATCATGCTGGTACATCTATGTTTTTGTGCTCCATTGTGGACTGGATGCAGCAGATGACCTGGCTGTAAAGGGCTTAAAGTGCTCATGACCTGGTGAAAAAGGGGCAGAAGTTGGGTTGGATCAGAACCTTGAGCAGGTTTGTTACACAATTACCTGTAGCAGCCTGACAGAGAGCACTGCCAGGATGGAAACATCTGGGAATGGAAGGGAAAGACCACTGCTCCAGCCAGCACTGCCTTGAAAAGTGATTCATCAAACACTGAAGCAGCTTCCTGGCACAGAAATACTTCTCATGTGTTCAGTGGTTTCCATGTGATTTCAACTTTAAAAGAAGGGAACTTCCCTGTCCTATTCTAAGAAGGAAGGTTTGATTATACCTCATATAACAGAAAGGAAGGGAAAGCACAAAGAAATGAGGCAGGCAGGTTGGCCAAGGTCAGGAAGAACTCTGTGGGAAAGCCAGAAATAGCACCTTGTGCTGCAGGCCGGTGCCTTGGCTACAAACCCATCAGTTGGCCCAGGCTGCCTTTGCAAGCTCATTGTCAAACAGGACCAGCTATTCAGTGGCTTGTTTTTCACTGGTGTAAAATAGAAACAGTGCTGAGGACTCCAGATGTTTGTGTACAGGCACTGGCACTACACTGTCTGAATCCCTTGGCATGTTCAGAAACAGAAGTATCTATTGTAAGCCGTGTGAAATGTTTGCAGAGAGGCTTTATCACAGTCGCTGCATGCCTGCAGTAGAACTACTCTAAACTATCTTCATGCTGTTTACCTTGTTTTTCTCTAAAAGCAGGCACAGCTCTTAGAGTAAGCCCGTGGAGTCAATGAGAAGTAATGGATTAGCAGAGGCGAGAATGTAAACCCCGTTAAGGTGGAGTTGCACAGCCTCCCTGGCAGTCTGTAGCGCCTACAACGTATCTTGAGAGCTAAGGGAACCCAAAGAGAGAATAAGGGCAGCAGGATTTAGTCCTTCGTGATAATTCCCTAAGAGAGAGAACAGTTTTAGGTCTCTGAAGATAAACACTTTTCCTGCCACAGGCAGTTGTTCAAGCGTAGTTCCGTGTGGAAAGTCTCCTCTTCTGGTCTAAGACTTTTCCTGCGACTGTAGGAGACAAACCCAGGAACGCGGAGTTCCTCTCGAGCCAAACAGCCCCACGGCACCGAGCACCCATCGCCGTGCTCGGTCCAGGGGCGAAGGACCCTCTGCGGCAGCAGGTTCCCGGCTGCCCCGAGCCCTGCCCCGCGGCAGCCGCCCCTTCCCCTCCTGGGGGCGGGCGGCGGCAGCGGCTGCGTTAGGACCCGGCGGCGGCTGCGGGGCGGGGGGGGGAAGCGCAGCCCGGCGGTTGTTTACCGGGGAGGGGAGCGCCGGGGCAGGTCTCGCCGCGGCGCCGAGCGGAGCCGAGCTGCGCGGCCGGACTGGCGGCGGCTCCTCGCCCTCCGCGCCGAGGATGCTGCCCGGGGGCCCGCGACGAGCGCTGCGCGCTGTGCTGCTGCTGGGCTCGCTGCTGCTGGGGGCCGCCCGCGGCGCCGAGGGTGAGTGCCGGCCCGGCTTTGTGGGGGACAAAGGCCGGTCTCGGGAGGGGGAAAACCCCCGTGGGGAAGGCGAGGGCCGTGCTGAGGAGCGGCCAGGAGCGGCGGGGGCTGCTT